>CAJNOL010000015.1:253422-343159 GCA_905250125.1 Rotaria sordida
TAATGATTGGGGGATGAGTGGAGCGCATCCGATTGGTCGTCAGGCTATCTTCACACTGGTAAAAAAACAGGAAGACAAGTACATATTCAATGTTGCCAAATTTTCTACCAATTATTTTATGTTCTTGAAACCTTTATTTTGGATCTTAAGATTTTCGTATAGACGATAAATGACGATAGAGGTCGCTTAGAAACGAACAAACATTTTGTTTGAAAAAATCCTATCAGAGAGCTTAGACGATATTAATGACTGATCGATAGGAAAAATGTCAAAAATATGTTTTCAATTAGAAATCATGAAAAAAATTGAAAAGTTGTATTCTAATGATTTTTTTTTATCAAAATTTATGCATTGTTGTTCATTGTATCATAGACAGCGGAATGTTTTGATTCAAGGATAAGCTCAAAGTTCTTTTATGAGATTCACATCTTGAAATTAAAAATGACACGAGACAAGTTTTTCCATGCTATTTTAATGACACTACAGTTAGTACTTCTTTTATAATAGTAGTACAGATCAGAAAAAAATTTGCAACTTACGTAAAGAAACGTGCGAATGTTTATGTTTATTGAAATACGACCTTTGAAAGACAAATTTTCTATCTGTTTTACTGGAAAATAAAGCATTAATGACGAAGCAGAAAGATTAACACACAAAAAAAAAACCGTCATTGCACTTTGATTTTGTTTACTGTTGAAAATGATTAATAAGCATGTGATGTTAGTCGCCGAAGGCGAATAAAGATTTTGATAGATTCTAGTTAATCTAGCTGAGATTTTCCGTATAATTTTTCTTCACTTGTAATGAAGGATCCTCATTTCAATTTTTTGCCGTTGTATAATGTCATATTTACTTATATAAAACTGAATATTTCCTCAATAACGTTTTCTAAGTCTATTTGACGAAGAAAATGTTATTATTATCCGTCGAGAACGACAAAAAATATTGACATTTGTACAAGAAATGTAATGCGCTACTCACATCTATCGATCTGATCAAAGGAGAAATGAAAGCGTTTGTGCCTTTCCTCTAGCTTATGAAGGGTGAATCTAGGGTATGCTTGAGTCTAGTTAACCCTCGTGGCTCCGTTGTAGATGAATTGTATCTTTTTATTCGATAGGCTTGATAAACTCAGATATGATCAAAATGAAGAGAATATTTCATTTAGTAGAGAAAAAAAAGAAAATGTTCCAACATGTTGATCGTAAAATGAACTAATTTATATTAAAAAATGACCAAAAATTAGTACTTGTTAGAAAATAATTTTTGTTTCAGAATAACTATTTTTTATGTCATAATAATAAATCACTTTATTGTTTACAAACTCTTACATTTCGTGAATTTTCAAGTATTCTCTAATACAAAAATTTTTTCATATTACATATAGAAGTTAATTCGAAAAATTAAATCTATGTCAATGAGAATGTTTGTAGTGTACACTTTTGTAATTCTTTCATGTTTCGTTTCGGGTCTCTTTTTGGTATCAGTTTTTAATAGAAAAAGAAAAAAGTGTAAAATACATAAAAAAGTTGCATTGATGTTGACAGAATAAACATCAAAAGTTGAATTTTTTTTCTTATATATTGATTATACGAAAAATATTGAATGTATCCATAGTAATAGATAATTCTTTTAACAGTAAACAATTAAATAGTTGTTCATTGATGTTAATAATATTAGTAGAACAACGAACGACGAAAACACAATGAAAAGGTGAATTGAATTTATTCTAACAAAATCTCATCACTTCATAATAGAAATTAATTTCGAGATCATTTGAAAGCAGTAAGAAGTTTGATGATATTATTCGAATATGATCCATTTTTAATGTTTCATATTGTCGAATTGAATAAATTTTGTTTTAAAGTCAACAATCATATATAAAGCTATAGTCTTTTGATTTCAAAAATTTAGGTTGAAATTTTAGTGTTTGTTTTGCTCTTTTCCATTTTTTGTACGCAACAAAAATATATTTATTATGTATTATGTTTATGGCCATATAAAGAAGTCACGACTCACTACCATTAATTCCATTTTTAAAAGACGACAGCTATTAATAAATAGAAGTGATGACTCATTTTTTAAAAATATCACTACTATATATTTCTTATATTTTTCTTTAGTAATTATCGTTTGTCAATATCGATTTACAAATTGAATATTCATTAGCGATGGTGTTAAGCATGACGGCTATCTGATGAGAGATGATCAGAAAAAGAAGTATAACTTACTCATAGATGTTGAGAACAACTTATTGACAATGATCCTTTGTCAAAGGATATCTATACATTATATTAAAAATACAAAGAATCATAGAGAAGTCGACAAAAAAGAAGACGATAACGTTGAATAACTTTTATTAAACACAAATATCGTTAACAGCACTTCTGGACTTAATGATTAAAGTGAAATATTTTTTATATGCAGACGACGCCTGATTAAAACTAATTTAATAGTATCTGCAAAGCTTTGCTCGAAAAACTGTAATTGTCTGGGCACAACAGGACTCCTAAGGTTTCTAAAACGTTATTTTACATTGATCCTTCTAGAGGAAACTTCTAATATGTGATCCTTCCATTTTGAGAAGTGGCTTAGTCTATGTGTCTTCTAGCAAATATATAAGATGGTAAAATAATATGAATTCTTTTTCAGAAGAAATGATTAAACAAGTCATTCCTCAACCTAAACTTGAGACTAAAGAACTATATTGAATTTAAAATATTTATCATTACTATGCATCTTCTATTTGTTTTCAAATAATTGAAAGGACAATCATACAAATAATTCTTCTTTTTTGTCGAAAAGATAATATCAATAAAAGAAACTACGTTCTGAACTTGTGTTTGATTCGTGTTGTTTTTTTTTGTTTAAAGATAATATTATACAAATAAGAAGAAAAACAAACCTCCTTTTCTTTTTTTGTTATTTTTGACGAAATGACGACGAGATAGAAATATATATATATATATATATGAGACAAAAATGAAACAGGAGAAAAGAATATTAAAAGGTATGATCAATGATCATTCATGCTGATAATTATAAACGATGACATCATTAAATAAATGTTAGTTAATTAGAAATCATAAATATACATAAACGAAAAAAAAACTTTTATTTTCTTATCATGTTGAACTTTTTTCTTTCGACTGTTCAGCATTTTGAATAGTTGGTATTGACTCAGAATCTTTTAATTGTTGTTCATGATTATTATTATCATCATCATCATCATCGTCATCCATTGATGAATCTGGTTCATCATCTTCATGATCAAATATATCATCAAGATTTGTAGGATCATTTGATGTTGGATTTGGATCAAGTGCCGCAGCATCATTCATTATTTCACGAGTACGTGCATCAATATGTTGATGTTTTGATATTGATGATGAACGTGATGAACATGCATTATTATTATTTGTGCTTTGTAATAATTCAAATCTTGCTTTTAATTTTTTTAAACGTTGTAATATTGATCCATATTCAAATAGACCACGACGATCACCAAATGGATCCTGAAATTTTAATAAATAAACATAAATATGATATATATAAAATAATTTTTACCATCATTTGTTGTCCATCTTTATTTGAATTTTCTGTACATACTTCAACATAATAATCATAGAAATCAAAAAATTGTTTGATCATTACTTCTCTAAAGAAAAAAAAAACATAAATTGATCTATTCATTTTTGTTTTTTTTTATTATAGAAAAATTTTTACCGTAATTGTTGTGGACATGAATTTTCATTTTCAAGCATTTCACATACAGCAACACGTAATGTTTCATGTTTTATTATTTCATTATATGTTTTTGAATCACCTGATGTACGTTCCTAAATTTGAAAAAAACAAAAAAATTCTATTATAAGAATTTAGTATTTTTACACAAAACAAAAATATACATGTTCAAAACCGGGTTCATTATGATATGGTTTTTCCGACATTAGTGATTGAATAGAAATAAGTAATGATGATATACATTGAGCTGGAGACCATGATGGACCACTCCATGTACTGAGAAAAAAACACAATTAAAATCAATATTCGATATTTTTTTTTATAGATACATAAAAGAAAAAAACATACCCAAGAATAGATAAACAAACTTTACCATTACGATAAAGATTTGGATTGAAACGAACTGTATTATTTCCGGTAGTCATTAAACGACAACGAGGTGCTCGGATAGGACTTTAATTTAAAAGAAAAAAAAATAGATTTACATAACGAATGAGCCAGAATCAATGTTCTTCTAAGTATGTTTTCAATAATGCTGTCAAGATTTATTCTTATGCTTTAATCTTTTTGTTTTAGAATTTTTTTCTAGTTTTGTAAAAATATAACAATGTAACAGAGTACGTTTAGGTGTATAATTAATGAGAGAAGTCCTCCAACTAATAAATCACTTTTGACTCAGAACTATGCGCATTATGTTTAGTCTCAAATGAGCTATGAATACTCGTACAAAAATTCATGCTCTTAGAGTATTGCTGCAGAGATACTGCACTTTTATGATAGCTTTTAAATGAATGTCGTAGTAACAGAAAAACTGATTTTCGAATTTCGACTTGATACTTTGCAAGCAGGCAGATCTTAACGAGAATAATTTATTGTGAAAGTTTTAAATCTTTTGATTTGCTTCTATCTTGAAATAATAACATCAAATCTGCCGGTTGATATGAGCGGTACAAAAGACACGCTATTAACACAGTTGTATCTTAGTAGAGGAACTACGACAAGATCTCAAATATTCACAAAAAACTAAAACGTGTTTTAAGTCGATATTCGAAAACTAGTTTTTCTGTTATGACAACATTCATATAAAAGCTATCGTAAAAGTACAATATATCTACAGCAATGAGCTAAGGCTACGAACTCTTTTTAATATATTCATAGATCATTTAAGTCTACATAAAGCATGTAGTCTCGAGTCAAAAGTGATTTATTAATTGGAGGACTTCTTTCGTTAGTTATACGTCTAAATGTACTCTTCTACATTGTTATATTTTCACAAGGCTGGAAAAAAATTCTAAAACAAAAAGATTAAAGCATGTCGGTGCACCTTGACAGCGATATTGAAAACATACTTAGAAGAACATTTATTCTAGTTCACTCGTTATTTAATTATTAAACTGTTTTATACGTACTAATCAGGTGGACAACGAATGAGAAAATAAAAAAATCCACCTAAACAAAGAAAGAAAACGTCATAAAAGATACTTAACATTTGTTTTTTTGATATTCTACCTTCGTATGGTGTATCGAATGGACCAACAATCAAAGCATGAATCTACAAAATATTTTATAAATTTAAATGAATAAATTAGAAATTATGATAACATACTTTAGTGATATTATCAGGATCCGGTGCAATAAACATACCTGGTGGAGGATCTTTAAATACGCTCCATATATCACTAATTAATCAAAAAAAAAACAACTTTTTTAAATTTAGTTTTTATTACAAAGAAAATTTTTTATTTACCGTTTAATTCGTGCTAAACAAGTCGCACTTGGTTGTTGCATATCCCAGTCAGCGCAATGGAATGGATCCCAAGGATTTCTCATTATACTTGAAACATCGTCAATAGCACCAGCAGATGCTGAACTATTCGAATCATCATGTTCGAATCCATTTAATAATTGTGATATTGTACTAGCTGTTGCAGCAATATTATTGCTATTATTCATCATAAATATTTATTCTTCTCGTTGAATTATAAATTATCAATTAAATACACAAATTTGTTAATGTCGTACTACTATTATTATTACCGGTAACAAATATTTTACGAAAATCAAATAAACAAGTATTTGCTACATAGATCTTTATAACAAAAAGAAAAAGGCAATAATACAATTAATATAAATGAATTTTCTATTTCTATAAAATAATGATTTACCTTTAATGTAAAATTGAGAATAATATAAATTGACGGTTGATGCCAATAAAAGAAAAGAAAAGAGAGGAAATAGACGAAAAAAAAACAATCGAATGTCTGAAAATTTGATCTAAAATATTGAAATATTATTTGTTTAATTCGTCTAAACTTATTATTTTTTTTTTAACACACAAATAATACAACAAATAAAGATCAACGGTGTCAAAAAACAAAAGAAAAGAAAGAAAAAACATCCTCATAAATGAACTTCGAATTTCAATCAATAGATTTTTGTTAGTAAACAAAAGCAAAAGCAAAAAACAAAAATTCTTTTTCATAGAAATAAATTGATATTTATTGCTTAAATCGTACTTGAATTGTTCTACCTTGAAATGTTGTACCATCAAGACGATCAACAGCATGACATGCGTCATCATAATAACGCATTGTTATAAATGAATATCCTTTTGATTCACCTGTTGTATAATTTCTTACAATATATACACGATAAACTTCACCATAACGGCGAAATAATTCTTCTAAATCATTTTCATCACAATCATGTGGTAAACCAAATGCATATATTACAAAACCATTTGGATCAATAGCTTGTTGACAACCTTTAGCTATAAGATCATAAGCAGCAGCAAGTGTTGATGATGTATTAAGATTACTTGCTTTAAAACAAAAGAAAAACAGATGAATTTTTATTTAATGAATATGATTTATTCATACGTGTTGTTAGAATATTTGAATTATGTTTTGATGATGATGATGAATATGAACGTGGTAAATTTGGTGATGAACCACGCATTCGAGAAGAACGATTAGATCCACTACTATAATATGATTGTAGAGGTGGTGGTGGTGGTGGTGGTGGCGGTGATGGGCTTAAATCTCTCCTAAAAAGAAAAAGAAACCTATTATTTATTTCCGAGCACAATTTCAATTTTTAGTTAAAACGAATAATATAAAGAGTTTAAGAAAAGCTATTAGCACAATTCCTGCGGGATTAAAATGTGAAATAAGCTGTAGTTGCTGTTGTTCATCACAAGGAGATTATTTTATTCTATCAATTTTGGGACATAGTTCTTCACCGGCCTTCCCCTGAAATGCAATAAGAAAGTAGTTTATATACTATAACGAGACGTTATTAATATCCAGTCTGGGATCGTATATCAACACCTCTGACATGAAGAAGGGGTACACAGTGCGTTTTTTTGCATTGCAGACGGACATGTAACTTCTTTATCGGGAATAACTTTCTTTTGTTCAGAATTAGAGATATGCGGAACCAAGTTTTTTTTTATCCCGATCATAGTTTCAGTAGCTTCTTTTCTAGTCGTTCCACTCTAACGAAAACTATTCGAGAATTTATTTACATCATATCTAAAATAATTCTTCAATACTTGTTTTTTTTTATTTATTAGGTTGACGAATAGTACACTTTTAGGTCATCTCTCTTGAATTATGCTCTGATTCATATGATTTGTAAGATAATTTGTTTAAAACCGTAGAGTGTGTTACTATAGACTTGAATTTCAGTCCCGATAAAGTTTTATTGTTTGGTTCCGTATATCTATACTTAGAACTAATTACATACGATTAAGAAATAGAATTTTCTGAAGAAAAATATTTGAAGAGTACCCTCACGTAAATTTTTTCGCGAAAATTGTTTGGATACAAGATATTATCTTGTGCTGTACATCATCCAATATAGTTTCGCGTGCTCATTCTGAATATGCCATTATTTTACAATGAAAATCTTTTTGCAGCAGAAAAAATGGGAACTATCCCAGAAAACTTTGGTTTCTTGAAAATCTCATATCTAAGTCTAGAAACGTTTGTGTCAGCTTTGTTGATAGAGGTTAGATAGACGAATAATTTGACAAGGTTTGAGCGAATCTAAATCATGACTGAAAATGTCGTACTTATTTTACTAAATTCAGCCATTTGAAAAATTACTACTGAAATATTTTCACTTTTCCTTAAACATTTATTAGCTCAAATTTAAATTCATTTTTTTACAAATCCATATAGAACGTAGAGCCAACTCAAAATATGTGCTGTTTTTGCCTACTGATCGGTTGAGTCTTATGCAAAAACTTAACTTTTCTAATGACAGGTGTGTTTTCAAGCTAAGTTTTGATTGACAGGCTTTCCACTTTACTTGGCATTCGTAAGAAAAGTTTGTTACACCAGTAGATAAGGCATGTCTTGAAGTATATTTATTACGATTTGAATTGATGAAAAGTTTACTATGCGTCTTTTTTCACCTAACGTTCGCCTGGATGCATCCTGTAGAAGACAAGGAGTCCAAATTTTCACTTTCAACACTCCTTTCAGATCGTATTTGATACAAAAAAAAAAAAAAACTTTTACGAACATGTTTATTGCTGCTCGATGATGATGATGAAGAGCTGCTGCATAATATGGATCAATCATACTCAATGGTGGTAATCCAGGTGGATATCCATATGATCCAATAGTTGGTGTCATTGATGATGAACTTGATAAACGAGATGATGAACTCATGTTACCATTATTTCCTGCAGCTGCTGCTACGGTTTTTTTGAGATCAGCATATTTAACAGATATCGGTGTATGCGAACCTGATGGTACATAACCATCAAGTGCTTTAACAGCTCGTTCAGCATAACGTGTTGATGTCATAAGAACAAATGCAACACCACGTGATATTCTTGTACGCGGATCACGTAAAACTTTCGTTTGAACAATTTCACCATATTTTGAAAAAAGACGTTCTAACATTTTTTCATCAAAATCATCTGGTAAATCAGTTATATATATATTAGGATTTTTTTGTATTGATGATGATGATGATAAATTCATATGTTGAACATTATCTAAATCATAATTATTATTTGATTTTGGTTGAGCATATGAAACTTTTAATTTTTTATGTTCAACTCTATATCCATTATATTTTTCAATAGCTTTTGTAGCATCTTCTTTTGTATGATATTCAATAAAACCATAACAATATGATTGACCTGTATAACGATCAGTTATTAATTTACATAATTTAATTGGTGCAATACGAGCAAATAATTGATAAAAATCAGATTCACGTAATGATGCTGGTAAATAATTGACTATTAATTGTGTACCTTTATTATTTTTAGGTATAGGAAACGATGATGATTGAGGACTTTGACTATTTTTTTCATTATTTGATGATGAACGATGTTTTTTACGATGATGACGACTATGACGTTCATTCGGTGTACTATCACCTAGAAGAAGAAAAACAATAAATAAATATACATATATTATACAAAATTATTTTGGTAAATTATCGACAATTCGAAATTTGGGCAAAATTCTTATCTTTTAGCATAGTTGAATAGCAGAGATGGGATCAATTCGCATTTTTGCGGAATCAAATCGATGCCATCTCTGTTGGATAAACCGCGTCGAGTTACCTAAAATTTTATTTTTAGCATATTCAAACGATGTTGTTGTAGTGAAACTCAGATTTAAAAAAGTATCAGAAAAGTGTATAAAAATTGAAACATATCAAAAACGTCAAGTTTTACGAGGGAACTGTTTCAGCTGATCAATTATCTTTTTTTCCAGAGTTATAGGTATTTTACCAAAGTTTTAGGCTATGACACGATATGTGACAACAAATTGAATGATAGTAATGCGATTTGAAATTTCGCCCATGGATAGATCTATCTGTAGGCGAAATACTATCATTCAATTTGTTGGTACATATCGTGCTATAGCGTGGAATTCCAGTAAAATGTCTATAACATTAGAAGAAAGGCCTAAGGGCACTTATCCTTCTGAGATCGTTCATATCTCACTGGAATTTATCTTATACATAGAGTCCAAAAATAATGCATGTTTTTTGAAAAATATTGTTTGATTATTGAGAAAATCGATTTTTTCGATATGATAGTAAAGCGCCATAAGTATGAGTTTGTATTCAAAGATTGTGACGATTAGTTTTAAAAGAAATGAATATCACATTCAGAACCAGCGCAAAAAAAAACAGTATACTCAGAATATTCGAAAATAGCAGCGAAGGCGTATAAAAACCGAAATTTAACTTTGAGTGTAATATTCTGTGCACTAATTCTGAATATGATATTCGTTTCATTTGAAACTGATGATCAAAATCTTAAAATACAAATCCGCATTCATGACGTTTTGTTATCATGTAAAAAAAATCGACTTTCTCAATAATCAAACGGTATTTTTCAACAAGCAAAGTTTGGATAAAGCTTGAAACTTGATGCTTTTGGTGTGATTCAATTTTTATGAATTTTTCTGATTGAATTTAACCTAATTTTCATTACAAAAACATCGTTTGAATATGCTAAAAACAACATTTTATAGGTAACTCGACGAATTCTATCTAACCACGCCAACAAAAAAAATTTCGCTTCAATTTCGAATTGCTTGCACTTTATTAATAATAATAAATAAGATAGAATTCGATATGTCAATACAAATTTTTATTATAATCTAATAAATAATTAAAATTTACCTTCAACAATTCCTTCTTCATCATTTGATTCATCATTTGATGATGAGATTTCTTGTTCTGATTGGGATGGTTGGCTTTCACTTGTATTTTTTTCTGGTGAACTAATAACATTTTCATCATTCGATTTATTCCGATGTACGGTTGATACTGTTTCTTTTTTACTTAAAATAGAAAAAAAACAAATTTACACAAATATAAGATGATGGGAAAAAATTTAACAACAACTTATTTTTGATTTTTTTTTCTAAAATACTTTATAGAGCGATCCAAAAGTCACTGAGCAGTTTTCACCGTTGTAAACAGGAGACTCGGAAACATCGAATCATGTAAGAAACATAATATTTAGAAAGAGTTTTAGGAGAGTTTTGAAAAAACCAAGATGCCTAGAAAAATGAGGTTTTCGAAAGTTCAATGTTTCGATGTTCCAAGTCTCCTTTTCAACGTTGAAAACTACAGCTCTCTTTCTCGTTTCTATCAGAAGTTATTTGCACTCAGAAACTATCCGGTGACTTTTTTATCCTGTATAGCAAGATTTCATAGATGAACGATGATGGCAAAGTTTCTAGAAAATTGGATACGGTAGTTGTTAGATCCCAAAAGGCTGTTTTTTTAACAATGCTTTTTTAAATAGAACAAAATGAGAAGTTGCCATACTTTCTACAACCTTCTCTTAAAAAGTTAACAGTATCACAAAAACCTTAAAATAAGGAAATTTATCAAAATATCGATTGAAAAATGCCTTTTTTCGGTTTTTATGATACTTTTAGCATTTTAAGAGAAGGTCATAGAAAGTGCGACAATCTCTCATTTTGTTCTCTTTGAAACGGCATTGTTAAAAAATAGTCTTCTGAGACTTGAAAACTACCATGTTCGGTTTTTTAGAAAACTTGCCATCATAGTTCATCTATGGAATCTTGCTATAGAATGCATTAGAGAAAAACTGCATTGGGTAGTAAAATCACGATCAGGATTTGAGTTAATTGATTAACATCATAGAAAAATAAAAAATATATTGTTGTTAAATGTTTTTTCTACCATCTTATAATTTAATAGAAAATTTTAAGTTAAATAAATACCTTCTTTTAACTGAATGTCGATGATGTTGTGTTGCTGAACGCTTATTTGATTTCGAATGTTTACGATGATGATGATGATGGTGATGTCGATGACGTGATCGCTTTTTTTGATGACTTTGATCAATATCTGACATTATTGGTGATGACCTCTCATCAACTATTACTTTAGAATCATCATCGAATGATAAAAGTTCACGATCATTTGGATCTTGTTCATTATTATTATCATTTCTTTCTATTAAAGATTTAACTGGTGTTGATGGTCCTCGTCTTGGTGATGTTGAAACACTACGTTTTTCACTATTTGATATTGGTGAACGAGAACGTGACAATGATGATGAAGATGAATGTACACGTGACGTTCTTGTTTCCATCAGCCGTTATCAAATTGATATTGATGGAAAAGCAGAGCGGACTCTAAAAAATTTAAAAAAAAAACAAAAAAAAAAATTTACTTATACTAAAACTAAAAGCCAGTTGTATTTTAATTGTCAGTTGATCAATAACAAAAAAAATCAAGTCTGTCTTTTATCAAGCAGCAACACACACACACACACACACAGTGGTTTTTTTTATTTGACGTGTTTAATTATCTACTTTACCTCGTATATGAAAATATTTAATTCTCATCATTAGAATAAGAAATATATAGATATAGATATAGATATATATGTATATAGACAAATCAATATAAGAACAACAACAGAAGACTTCTTATTATATAAATAACAAAGGAAATAAATAGTTTTTCAAACAACAACACATATATAAACCATTTGAATAAATTATATTCCTAGTTTTTCTTTTTTGTATCTAATTGATTATTATAATAACATCGTAAAAAAAAACAAAGCGAAACAAAATATATATAAATATAACGAAAAAGCTCTTGCCGTTGAAATTATAAATATAAACAAAAATAAACGCACAAATCGACCAAATACGATCTTCAATAAAATTAAAAATTTATATTTTCTCTTTATAGATTTTAATATTATATACTTACATAATTTATAACATCGAACCAAAAATCAATATATATATAAATATATATAATAATCTAGAAACACAAAATGTAACAAAGAATATAATCAACTTTTATTTTGTTTATTTGAATAATGGTGAAAAAAAAACGAAGACGATGAATGGATCATCAATCAACAACAACAACAAAAAATTTTCCTTGTGAAAGCAAAAAAATAAGAGAGAGAGAGAGAGAGGCATAATAAAGGTTATAACGATAACAAACAAACAAAAAAAAACAAATGAAAGAAAAAAAAATTCATCATCCACGTTTATACCAAAGGCATAAAAATCCAACAAACCACCCGAAAACCCATGTAAATAAAGAAATGAAAATAAAGAAAACCAAACTTGTAGAATTATAAGGTAAATGTTCTCTCTCTCTCTCTGGTTATATGTTGATTCTCTTTTTTCTGATTGTCTCTCGATAAATCAACAATAAGTAAACGAAAAAAAAAAGGAAAATCGTGAATGTTAGATGTTTATCCATCAATATTTGGACTTCGAACATCATCATTTTCATCCTTATTATTATCTGGATCATCATCGTCAAGCATACCAAATTTATTCGACAATTGAAGCTAAATCATATAATTCAATTCTATTAATTAAGAAAAAAAAATATTTATTTATACTTTATGTGAAGCATCTTCAGTTTGAACTGTCCGCCGTGTTGTTCCTCTAGAAAATAAAAAAAATAGAATCGAGAATGAAGATTTCTTTAACAAAAATTTTACCGTGGTTGATTTCTAGATTGTGATTCAGTATTAAAATTATTATTTGATGAACGACCAGGATTATTATGTTCACTTGTATCCTGATTACGATCATCACGATCACGAGGTCGATAATTACCACGTTCATTATCTAAATATAAATTATACTAAAAAAGAAAATCAATTTTATTCGATACCTCGTTCTGATTGATTGTGATGATTATATTTGCCTTTACGGCCAGATTCATTATCACGTCGAGATGGACCACCATAACGATCTCGATCATGACCACCATAACGATCTCTATCATGACCACCACCACCACCATCACCACCATAACGATCTCGATCATGACCACCACCACCACCATCACCACCATAACGATCTCTATCATGACCACCACCACCACCACCATCACCACCACGACGATGATCATCATTACGTTTTCGACCCTCATCCTCATACTGTCGTCCACCTATAATTAAAAAACAAATATATAAAAAAGTTTATAAAAAAAAAAGAATCTTTTTAAATATATACCACTAAATTCTCGTTTATGATGGTAATCGGCACCATGACCAGATCGACCTGAATAAAATTAACAGAAAATATTTTTTTGAATTTATTCAAGAAAAAAAAAATTAAATTTCTCTAACCCTCATCATTTTGTGATGACCGTTTACCACGATAAGCGTCTCGTTCACTACCACGATTATGTGATGGCCTAAATAAAAAATAAAAGAAAAATTCAATGATAATTACGAGAAAAATGATAAATATAAATTACCTAGATGAAGTTCCTTTATCTTCATTATCAGCCGATGTTTCACTTGCAGTCATTTGAAATTCTTTCATTTTTCTTTCAATTTCAAGTTCTCTAGCAGTTGTATCCACCGGTTTAGCTCCACCAAATATAGAAGCACCAGCACCACGTGCTGGTTTTACTGTTGATTGTTCATCGGATGTATTAACTCGAGAAGTATTATCATTTGAATCTCGTGATTCTTGTTCTTGATTTTCATCGGGATTTTCATTTAATGATGAATCTTCTATTTGTTGAGTAGGTTTATTTGTTATTGGTGATGGTGATTCATCTGGATTTGATATTGATGATTGACCAATATTATTAATAGATGATGATGAACCGGATAATGGTTGATTTTCTTCAACTGGTTTTGTACGTGGTTGAAGTTGAAGTCGTTGACGTTCACGTGGTGGTTCTCGTTGATCATCACGAGTATCATCTAATTTTATTCAGACATTAAAAAAAAAGAATTAGTAAAAAAAACAAAAAGAATTCAATACCATTCGCAGCCTTTCGATCACGTGTATCACTAAAATAAATTTTTAAATAAAAAAAAAAAGATTCTTTTTTTTTAAATAATATTTTACCGTGTATCACTATATCGACCTGCATAATGAGGTCTATCGCCTCCACCACTCGGTCGATTAGTATCATCTTGATAACGATTACGTTGTCCTTGTCGATTATAATCACGATTACCACCACCTCCACCTCCACTTCCACGATCATCTCTCGTACGTGGATAACCAAATCCATAATCATTGCCATGTTGACCATCTCGTGAAGTATTACCCATACTCGCTTTAGAAAAAAAAACCAAATATTTTTATTTCTTCGAAATAATATACAAAATAACTTACGTCGCCCATGATCACCACGATTTTGTCTATCACGATTAAACCCACCACTTGGACGATCATCAGATGTGTCATCGGGTCGGGCTAAAAGAATTTTTCAGTGTCTTTTTTTTAAAGAAAGCGGTTAGTGCAATCCTTATAAGATTAAAATGTGAAACATGATGTAGCTGTTTTTGCTAATTACAGGGAAAATATTTTATTCAATCTATTTTGGGATACATTTCTTCATCATTCTTCTCCAGAAATGCCATAAGGAAGTAGTTTATATATTATAACGAGACGTTATTGATATACAGTCTGTTACACGAAGTGGGACGCTACTAATTAGGAAATTTCTTCAGTTGTCTCTTCCCAATTTCAATAGGTTTTTGCCCATAGATACAACACAGTGTCCTAATAAAAATCTTAAAAGGGTTTAGGTTGCTATTGAGATTTGACTAAGCTACCAAATTTTGATCTGAAACTTTGAGCATATAAAGAATCCAACTAGACTAATTTCTATAAAAATATTCACAAGTTTTTAACTAAGTCTCTTTGAGATATGAGACTTTCAAGAGATAGACTCTTTTCCCGTGGATAGCGTATATAACATGCATTTTTTGAAAGTTTCATATATCGAAAAGACTTTGTTCAAAACTTATGAATTATTTTTATGAATTCTAATCTAGTTGAGTTCTTTCTATGTGCAAAGTTTCAGATCAATATTCTATAATACGAGTTTTTCGAAAATCGAGAGTCTCTAGAAAATAGACCTATTAAAAATTTCGATATCTTAGCCAAATCTACATAGAAACCTAAAATCTTTTAGGACTTTTATTGGGACACTACGTAGTATCTATAAGTAAAAAATCATTGAAATCGGAAGGGGATAACTGAAGAAGTTCTGTCGTTAGGTGTCTGTGAGTCCAAATTTTTACTCTCCATATTTCAACACTCGTTTTAGATCATGTTTTATAAAAAAATTCAATATTTACGTTCAGCTCTTTTCCATCTATCAGCCATTTCTGGTCGTTCTTCACCACCACCACGATTCGATCGATTATTACCAAATGTTCCTCGTCCACTATCACTATGTAAATCAGGTTTATCCGAAATATTAATACGTATTTTACGTCCATAGACTTCTTTATCGGATCTTTTCAATCCTTCAATTAAATTATCACGTGTTTCAAATTCAACTAAACCAATACCTCGACTACGTATACCATCTCGTATTACTCGAGCAGTTTTTGGCTAAATAAAAGAAAAAAACAAATCAAACAAATATAGAAGAATAAAATTAAGAATTATCATACATTTAAATCAGCAAATATTCTTCTTAGACCTTCATCATCAACTTCAAATGATAGATTAGCAACATGTGCAACAAATGGAGGATTAGTTGGTACAGTACTAAAATCAAAATCATGAGCACTACGAGGAGCTGTTGGTAAAATACCAATGTCAACAACTAGAAAAGAAAAATAAATTTTTTTTTTTCTTTGTGTTTTGAATTTAATTTATTAATTTTGTTACCAATAGGTTTTACTTCTGCTTCTTCACTATCAACTATTTCTGACCAATTTGTTGCTCGAACAGTAACTAATTTTGATTCAGCAGCAAGAAAATCTGTCAATGGTATAGTTTTGCCTTTTTTCTGTTTTTTCGATGTCATTGTTTAACTTTTAATTTTGAATTTTTGAATTTGAACTATATAAATAAATTTATTATTTTGTATCTTTTTTTTTAACAATTGCTTTGAGCCATTCGATATTAAACAAGAGAATGACAAGATATTGAAATAGTTCGTTGATTATAAATGAATAATTCTAATAATTGAAACAATAATAACATGAACAAAATAAGAAAAAAAACAGATATGATCTACAAAAAAAAAGAAAGCATCTTAATAAATATGTTTATTCTTTCTTATTTTTTTTTTCTTATTTGAGTACAAATATAACAAAAAATAACAAGGGGACAATCAACAATAAAGAAAAACCTTCTTCATTCTGTATATTTATTTATCAACGTTTCGTACTAAGAGACATGAGATACATGCATTTACTTTTTTTTATTTACGAAAAAAATAATAAATTATTTTTTTTTTTAATAATTTTAGTTTTTTAGAAAACAAAATTAATTTGTTTCTAGTTTTTTTGGTAATATAGTTTATTTATTTCTTAATTCTAAAACATTAATGCATTTTATTTGAAATGCATTATGTATGCTATAGAGGTTTAGTCAAAGAAATGATCGAATGAATGGTATCTTATAAGAACACGAAACCATATCTATAGTAAATATCCTTCTGTCATTGAGACAAGCATTTCTCTTTTTCTTTTTTTTATTTTCCTTTTGTCAATGAGTAACACAACGTGTTCAAATCAAAATCTTAATGTTAAACATGTTGCAACTCTATTCGAAGAAGTTCAAAATCGTTATATTAAAAAATTAACAACTATTGATGAAAAACATATATTGGCTGATGAACGTCATAAGGTATATTCATTAAATTGTCATTAAATATTTATTTAGTTTTTTTTTTTCTTTGATTAATTATTCATAAGAAAGAAACGATATTTATGGAAAATCTTTTCAGAAGTCGAGAATATTTGGAATAGTACTTTGTTTAACAAAATCATTTTTACCAAATAGAACAAATCCGATTTTATTACAACACTTGACGAACACGAGAAATGTCTAAGGTTTCCTCTTCAAATAACTGACGACACAAAGTTGTTGAAAAATTGATTTTTTGCAATGTGGTTTGTGGGAGACACGAAATCGATAGGGTGAAGAATGTACACTCCTCTTCACAATAATTGAAATTTTCTTTTATTACTTCTAGAGGACATTTTTTTTTTATACACGCCTTCAATCTAATCTTGGGACAGTCGCACAGCCCCTGGCTGTCTATTTCTAATACCCACTTATAATTCAATGAATTTTGAAGTTTCTAAAGAAAAAGTTTGATTTCCTGTGTGTTATAATTTTAATGAAGAATCATAGACGTTTTTATTTCAAATATAATTCTATCCGATTATATATATAAAAATTCAGCTTTTTCGAGAAAAATTTATTAAAAAAGACCTTGTAAAAGTGATCAACTGAAATAATAAGATTGCATCAACAAAATTTCATTTATCATTGTATATCTGATAGAATAAAAGAGATTGATGTTGATAATAAAATTGAATAAATGATATTTTATATTTTAGCAAAAATTAGCCGTTTATGAAAGTTATGTAAAAGATTTATCAATTCAAACACGTTTACTCTTACAAAGTCTTGATGAACTTGAAAAAGAAGCTAATCAACGTGTTGGTTTACTTGAAAATAAACTCAAAAAAGCACATGCATCTTTACAAGTATGTTCCATCATTTCTACTTCTTTCATTTTTTCTAGTTTTCTTTCAATCCCTAGCAACATCATTCATTATCAGATGTAACAAAAAGCGTTAGCGTAAGTTTTCTAAAAAACAAATCAGGAAAATCGATATTGGTCATAAATATAAGAACGACATATTTTTGATTGTTTTCTACGATACTGACGCGAGAATGTTTCTAATGTGTCAAATCGCTGTTGAGTTGGGACTATGTGCATCATGCAGGTTCTAATGAACTATGAATACTCAGCAAACAGTTCGGACTAATAGCATATTACTGCTGAGATACTGTATATTTTAGCAGAATGCCGCGATCCTTCTTAGGAACAGATAGACAGTTGAGTTGCGAATTTCAACTTGAAACTTTGCATAGAGAAACGCTCTTATGAGAATAGTTTAATATGAAAGTTTTAGAATTTTTCATTGCTCCTAGCCTAAGATATGACGATGATAAAAGCATGCTTTTGCATGTTCCTAATATCCGACGGCCTGTTCCTATGTTCTTATTTCAGAAAAGATGCAATCGAAAAATCGAAAACTTTCAAGTCGAAATTTGAAATTCAGTTCTCCAACTGTTCCTGAGGGGGATTACGGCATTCTGTTAAAAAATACACTATCTTGACAATAATAAACTGTTAGCTCATGCTCTTATTAGGGTATTCATAACTCATTAGAAATTACATGGTGCACATAGTCCCGGCTCAAAATCAATTTGACGTTTAGGAACGTTCCTTCGTGAGCATTCAACTCAAATTCAGATAGTCATTGAAATGGCTAATGAAGTTCTCTAGTCAGTTCATTCTATACCAAAATTTCATAAATGGATTAGAAAAAGTTTTCTGAAAAACCAAATACGATGGTTTTCAAGTTCCAGAGGACTGAATGAAAATTAGTAGTTAACAATACCATCTTAAAGAGCACAAAATGAGAGGTTGCCGCGTTTTCTACGACTTTCCTTTAAAAAGTTATAAGTAACACACAGTACATAAATATGCGACTTTTAGACAAATTGCGTTTCTTTTTTCATTTTGTATGATGATTATATCTTTATAAGGGAAGGTCGTAGAAAATGCGACAACCATTCGTTTTGTTCAGAATTTCGTGCTCTTTAAGATGACACTATTAACAAATAATTTTCATACAGTCTGCTGAGATCTGAAAACCACTGTGTTTGGTTTTGTGACAAACCTTTTGCTTATAGTCCATGTATGAAGTTGTGTTATAGAATGCATTTGGTAGAGAACTTCATTGGCTATTCCAGCTACTATTTGGATTTGAATTAAATGCTCAGTATCGTAGAAAAAAATTAAAAATATGTTGTTCTTATATTTTTAATCAGTATTGTGTATAAATTATTCTCTTTTTTTTTTATTTTCTTAAAGAGTATTGAATCAGAAAAATGGAAATTAAATCATGAAAATCTTGATTTAAAACATGATCTCGATTCATTAATAATATTTATTAATACAGCTAAGCGAACAGGTAAATGGGATACAAAAAGACTTCAATTAAAAACTATTCCAATTGATCGTATAATTGGTATATCAAATGATGATATACATCCTACAGTACCTTTACATAAAGAAATTCAATATCGTGATGAACGTATACAAGTTTTACAAGCTGAAATTGAACAACTTCGAAAAACAAAAAATGAATTAGTTAAAGAAGTAGAAAACTTATTATTTCACTTATTTATTTGAATAAATTTCATTTTTTTTTTGTTAAGTCATCGAATAAACAGTCATCTTTCTCTTCATTTATGGAAGTTGATGAATCGAAAGAAAAAGTTTGTATAAATGTTATTTATTTATAAATTCTTCAAATTTCTTTCGTAGAATATTGTTCTTTCAAAAAAAGTTGAAGATCTTCGTGCTCAACTTATTGAAGAATGTCAAAAAACTGAAACACTTAAAATGGATGTAAGAAATATTTTTACACATATAATAAATAATGTACATAGCCGAAGAAATGTTTGACTGAAGTTGGCAGTTAAGGAAAAAGTTTTCTAGTGACATAAAGATGTATGTGATGAAGAAAGAGTTAATGAGAAAAGTATGAGTGACAAAGCTAGGTGTGTAATGAAAAATAAATTATAGCAATCAATGAAGAATTGTAACTAGTGAGAAAACAATTAATACTAATGAAAAATGAAATGAGCACTAGAAAAAGTTATAGAAAATGAAGCAATAACAACAGTTATTATTCTGAAATCTATTGGTTTTATATAAACCATCGAATTTAACATGATTTATCTATTGATAACATATAATACATTTTAACTGTATAAAAAGAGAACCAGAGTTCTGAAAAGTCAGCTTTTACCTTCAGCTAGGTACCTGCCTTCAATCTAGTTTCTTTTGTTTGATGATAATTTATACATCGGAATTTATAGAAAAATCCCAATAATTCCTGAAAAAATAAACCCCAGAAGCTGCTGGGAGAAAGACGGAACATTGGTAACGGCTAGTACCGTCATCTGCTCCCTCCCCCACCTCACAGATTGTGACAGATACCTTAATAATGCCTCGTCACCATTACGAATCGTGATAGAGATTAAAATCCCCTGCGAGATTAGTATGATAGTTGTCCTTTACTTTTCTTTCAGACTCACTATTAATATCTTTCATCAATGACATGACGTAGGAATTTATATATCACACCATATATTGATTAATCCTTTCTTTGACGATGTCCAACAGCTCCATATTGTTTAACATTTTAATGTAGCACAAATTGCGTTAACTGCTCTGTTTTTTATTTTGTTTATTAGATACGTCTCAAAACTAATGAATTGAAAGATCTACAAGAAGAATTTCAACAAAATAAACAACGTTATGATGAACATATACATGATTTATCAACAAAATTAAAAACAATAACAGATCGTCATCGAGAATCAACAACATCACTTAATAATGATATTAAAATAAAAAAACAACAAATTGAACAATATACACAACAAATCGAACAAGTTCTAAATGAAAAAGTTCAACTTGAAAATGAGCGTAGTGATTTACAACGACAAGTTCGTTTAGTTTTTTTTTAATGAATAAATCTTTTTTCTTTAATTTATTTTTTTTTCTATTAGTGTCGTGTTAAAGATGCCATAACAACTGATTTAGACGTACAAATTCGTAATCTTCAACGAGAATTATCATCAAATAATTATCCAATTATTCCTATACAACCTGTTGAATCAACTGTATCAAAAATAGAATATGAAAAACTTGATCAAGAATTACATTCAATTAAAAAACGACTTGATGGAATTACAGCTGAAGTAAATAATTAATATGAAAGAATAAATTTGTTTAATTTAATTTAATTTAATTTAGGTTAAAATGAAAGATGCATTAATTAATAAACTTGAACAAGATCTTCGAGCATTAAAAAAATCTCACGATGAACAATTAGAACAACATATTAAAATATCGACAAATGATACTGAACAATTACATACAGAAATTCGAGCATTAAAACGTCTATGCGAAGAAAAACAAGATCAAGTATGACTTCATAGAAAAAAATTATGATAATAGCGTTAAGAATACTTGCCTCTTCTTTGACCGTTTCTGATTCTAGAAGACAATACAACCGATTAAGTTGAAAGTTTTATCATTGATGCTTGGAAGTATTCTTCAGAGATAAAATAATCCGTTTTCGTTTTGGACTTTCTCACTCGGATTCACAGGATTCTGAAAGCCAAGACCTCCAGTTTTGGCTTTGAACTGTTACGTATTTCTATCATAAAGAGAATAGGGTGTTTGGAAAAGCTTAAAACTATCTGTGAGATATAGTCTTAAATATCTCCAAAAAAATTTTCAATCCAATTGGATAAAGTTTTATGGGGGTCATCAGCAACCAGAATGCGACTCTATGAGAACCAGGGTTCCTCAACAAAAATCCGCTTCAAAAACTGTTTTTCTTCGGGCACATATCTCCTTTTTTTTTGGATATCTTATCTATGGTAAAAGTTTCAGCTTGACCGATTGTACAGTCTTCGAGAACCAGAAACGGTCACAAAATACGAGATACTCTTATTTTCGATGCTACATATTAATAAGTTATTCTCGATTAGAGACTTATGTAAAGGTAAAACATACGCAAAACTCAAAATCAAATCAAAACGAGCTATTCAGCATGTTCTCTAGTTCTATGTTTAGTAGATAATGTATTTTACTGTTTTTAAAATGAGATATTTTCGAACAATTTAAACGAAGATAATCGCGAGTTATGCATATATTCGAATCAGAGATTTTAATGACTTTTAAAATATGTTCCATCAAATTGATACTGTAGTATCACTGCCACTGAGGTATTAGCACTTGCTTTAATAAAATTCTTCCAAATCATGATTTAACCATCTTCCAGAATGATTACTAAGTAGAACATTATTTATATGGATTTCTGAAAATCTTTTGTTCGGTACTTTAACTCGTTACCCCTCATTGTAATTCCAGAAGAATCACTTCTAAAGTGACCATTGAAATAAAGTATTGGGAGTCTCCAGAATGCTAATAGTATGGATAGATCGATCAGGCACATTCGCATTTGTGATGGAAGTTGGGACACTCTATGGGATAACGTCATGACAAAAGTTCTGCTGAAAGTCTTTGGCAAGTTTAATGTAGTTCGGACAAAAAACCATCTAAGAGAACGTTTCATTTTGTAGAGAATTATTCGCTTTATCATAGCCTACGGTGGAAAGAAATATTATGTCCCAGTTGTAGAGGCTGAAAAACTAGAAATTTGTTTTTCTAGAACTTCCCTAGTGACTATTTGGTATCTGACAGTCTCTTATCTCTCTAGCTTTGTAAAACTTTCGAAGGATACATTCCCATCATATATCTTCTCTGTTGGTAGGAAAAGATTTTATTTAAAAAAAATCAAACGTTTCCAGTTTTCTCAACTTGTCGGTTTTGTAACTCATATTTTTTGCATTACGAATTGATAGTTACAAGATATATCCTCAAACTTTTTAATTTCATTTCTGCAATCGATCTACAAACGGTCAGTCAAGTAGCCTGTGAAATAGGTTAAAGGATATCGTTTACATTTTCTACTTCAAACATTACAAAACCATCTTGATTCTGTAATCTTCTAATCTTTGACTTTCTTAGACGTTTAAAATAATCTTTCATCATATCCAATGATAAAGTCCAATTTTATAGCACATTTAATTTGTCTTGAAACTGTTGAATATTTATCTTCTACAAAACTTTCGAATTCTTTTTCTTTGTTTTTTTTAAGCTTCATAAACAATCGTTAGAATTACGTACATATCAAGAACATTTAACTGTTGAACAAAATAAAAATATTACAAATGAACATGAACATAAAAAATTATCTAATATAATACAATTATCAAGAGAACAAATTGAAAAACTTGAACATAATCTACAAGAATTTACAATAAAAAATGAACGGTATGAATATACAATAAATGAATTAAATTCACGAAATAATTTAATTGAAGCAAAATTAATTGAAACAATGACATTAATTGATTTACGTAATAAAACATTAATTGATTATGAACAACAAATGGATAAAATAAAAATTGAATTAATACAAAAACATAAAGAAGTTCTTGATAAACAATGTCATATTGAACAATTAGAACAAATTGTTATTGATAAAACAGCTGATGTTGCACAATTAACTGAAACACTTGAAACAGGTCTTGTTAAAAGTCATCATCGAGAAAAATTTGCTGAAGATAATGCATCAAAAGCATTACATGATATTAAAGTTTTACAACGCGAAGTAAAACAAAAAAAAAAGAATAAATCAAATTCTTTCTAATAAAATAATTTTACGTATTTTCTTTCTCTTCCAAATAGCTTCGTCATGTATCAGAAACATTAACTCAACGTGAACATACAAACAATGCACTTAATCAACAAATTCAACAATTAACAAATGAATTAAAAGCTAAACAAGATGAATTTCAACAAATACAAAAATCATTAAATAAACAAGTAACTAAATATTTTCAATATGACAACATTGAGAGAAATTACTTTTAATTTTTTTTTGTCTAGTTAGCAATTAAACAAGAACACCTTGCACGTTATGATCAAAATCTTCATGAAGAAGAAATAAAATCCAAATATGCTAAAGAAGAATGTTTAATACAAGAAAAAGAAATTGCTCGTTTAAATAAAGTTCAAGAAGAACAAGAAAATCGTATTAAAATATTACAACAAGATCTATTAAAACTTCAAGAAGAGGTATTTATTATAGAAAATTATTTTAATAGACCATAGATTTCGTTTGGTTTTATTCATTTGAGGGAGAAAATCTAAACTCATGAAGGAAGTCTTCCAACTAATAAATCATTTTTGAGTAAAGACTACGTGTCCTATATAGATCCAAATCAGCTATGAATATTTTAAAAAGAATTCAGATCTTTAGTTTATGGTTGTTGAGATGTTACACTTTTACGGTAGTTTTTAAATGAGTTTTTTTTCTTCCTCTGTTTGGAAGGCTTCTTCTTTCTAATTGTCTAACTTGTAATAGACTCATTCAAGAAAAAAACATCGTAGACTGAAGCTTTATAAGTACTCATATCATTTTCGATACGTGCTATTCAAGTACATATAATTGCAAGATAAACACTTTAAATGACTCCCGTCTGCTATGCAAAAATCATAAAAGTTTGTAGAATGAAATACTTGAGTTCAACAAACAAAAATGACTTGAAGCATCTTTCAAAATGAATATGGGATTGTAGAATAATGTCAATAATTTTGAAACTTACGATAGAGAAGTATGAAATATGATTCTTGATAACTCAATAAAGGTGATAGATAATAAGACTATACGCAAGAAAGATAGCTATAAATGAAGACACAATAATATATCGAATAAAGAAAGACAACGTAATGGAAATAACTGATAATATAAGAATGATCATATGAAAATCGAAAACAAGTATAAATATTGATGAAGACTAATACCATAATTGAATGCTTACATGCTCTATTCTTCTATTTATCATGGCAACTAGAAAACATTGGATTCTGTGAAGACTTTTCATAGTACTTTGGTCGTGTGTCAAGAGGTTCATACTATCTTGAATCAATGTCAGAAAATATCATTTACGAGAGCAAATAAAATGCTTAAGTTTGTTTTTTGTAAACGCTCAGTACTATATACAAATTATCAGCAAATAAGGGTGCAAATGTTTGTGTAGGTGATTTCAAACTATTTACTATGCTAAAACTAATTTTTGACAGAGCAAAACTTACTGAGCGTGAGATAAAAAAATACACTAAATATTCATAATAAAATACTGTGCAATTAAATACAAGCCATCGTTTAACTATGATTATTCTTTTCTTAAGAACAACCTAAATCTACCATAAACTACTATTAATTATGGCAAAAGATTAAAAAGACTGAAAGTAAATCATGAATTTTTATTATTTAACAATTTAACATTGTCCTCTTTTTATCAAAAAGAACCTTTTAAATACTTAGCTTTCGATTCCTTCCCCTTCATAGGAAGCATCAGGCCTAGTTATTCATCGTACATTTAATTTATCTTTCAATAATATGTCACAAATTCATAGTGAACCTAACAATAGTAAAGTTTCAAAACAGAATAAATCTTAGAAACATTTGTTCGTTTATTCAATTATAATTTCAATAAAATAAATCATTTTCTGGGTTTTTTCTTGTAGAAAGAATCAATAAATGTTCAATATGAACGTTCCGAAGCTGATTTACGTAATATAAAAATTCTACGTGAAGATGAAACACGTAAATATCGTCATGAAATTGAAAAATTAAATAGTGAAATGTCATCATTAAAAACGAATGAAATTGATTTATTAAAAAATATTGATGAATTAAAAGAAAATCTTTTAAATGTAACAAGTGAACGTAATGATATACGAGAACAAAATGAAAATTATCAAAATGAAATTGAAACTATACAAAAAATGTTATGTGATGAAACTGAATCAGCTTCAAAATCTGGATCAAAAATTGTTTTATTAACACGACAATTAGATGAAGAACAAAAACGTGCTACAGATGCTATACATCAATTAGATGAATTAAGAATACAATCGAAAAGTTCATTAATGACAATTGATACATTGAAAACTGAACTAAGTCAAGCACGTTCACTTATACAAGAGCATGCTGTTAAAGTATATGATAATTTTGTTTTTTAAAAAAATAAAATAATTATCTTTTTTTGTTCGATTTATAGGAAGTGGATTTAAAACAAAATTTAACTCGAACAAATTCATTCTTACAAGAAACAAATAAATCACTCGATGATCGTCAACGTGAAATAGAAACACTTAATCATCTTTTATCACGTTTGCAAATTGATTATGAAAAATCAAAAAATGATTTATCAACTGTACAAGATCAAATAATTCAACATGAAATTGGAAATCAAACATTAAAACAACATTTAACAGAAAAAACAAATGAAGTAGACAAAGAATTGTTTCTTTTTTTTCTCATCTATTTATTCTTGATTTCTTAATTTTAGTTATCAGCAATAACAAATCGTCTTCATCAAATACAACAAGATTTTCATTCATATGAAAAAGAACATCGATATTCAAATGAAGAATATTTTGAACGTGAACAACGTATGAAAACAATTGAAAATGAATTATCAATGATGATTAGTAATTATGAAAAACTTCAACGTGAACATGCTACTTTAAATGAAGATTTTACTAATTGTCGATATGAACTTGAAGAAAGTCAAAAATCTGATATTATACATAAAGAACAAGTAAATAGAAATAATAAAATTATGATTTACTATTAATTATATATTTATACAGAGTGTCCTGAAAGTCATCTATCAAAAAGAAAACTATACATATTCATTGCGGTTAAACTCAATTAAACTGCTTTTTTTTCTGCTAATAGAGTAGACTTCTAAGTGTTTATTCAGAAAGTTAAAGTTTTTGAACTTTTCGCCGTTCAGATGTTCTTCTCTAACTTTATAGATATTAGTATGACCGCTTATTGAAAAATTAATGATATTAATCTCAAACTTAGTGACTGTGGAATGCCTAAAATCGTGTCAATTTCATTTAGTTGACTTCTTATCAAAGTTTTTGACAAGCAAGAAATGTACCAATTCCTTGAGATTTTTCAAAAATTTTATACAAATATTTATAAAATAAGAGCAGGACGTCTGAATAGCAGAAAAGTCTAGAATAACGAAAAAAATTGAAACAATTCAGCAGGAAACTCTGTGTTCGATATTCGAAAATAGGAGTTTTTTCATGTATTGAATCTAAAATTTATAGATTTCAGGAGTATGCATAGATTTGAACTTTATGAATAAAATCTAGGAAGTCTTCTCTATTGGCAGAAAAAAAGCTACTTGAATTGGTTTAACTGAAGTCGAGATATATGGTTTATTTTTTGATTGGTGACTTTCCGGACACTCTGTATATATTAACCTCCAAACTGAAATTACGTCCAATGTTGGATTGAGTGAAGCTTTATATTAAAACTCGAATTGGTTCGTGGATCGATGTCGTAATTGGATTTTTATTGATGAAATGAGAGGAAGCAAACGGCATTTCAATTAATACGATTATCAATGAACGAATTAAGTAAAGATTCGAGCGGTTATCGATAGTTTCTATTAAAGTAGTCCTTGTGTATAAAATCATTCATAAATTCACAGATTCAAACTTAACTGTTGATTGTATTTATTTGAAATACTATTGCCATCTTTCAGTTCATCAATAAGAATTCGAATAAAATATCGATCTACATATTAATTCGAGTTTTTATATAAATTACTTCCTCAATTCAAGATTGGGTGTTGACATATCTATATATATATTTAGTTAGTACAATCAATAGATGAAGCGAAAATCTGTAAACGAAAATTAACATTACTTGGCAATTGTTTCAAGACAGTTGTTCGAAAGGTAAATTCTAATAAAGATTATCTTATTGAAAAAATGTTTTCGATTATTAATTTTCATTTTCAATAGGCATCTGAAACAAGTGAACGATGGGCTAGTATCACATCAAAACTTCATGAACAAATAACTGATTTAAGTGAAGATGCAAATAGACTTCGTATACTTGATGAACGTTTTGAACAATCAACAAAAATGTTAACACTTTTACGAAGTCAACATGAAGATTTAATTTTACAATTTATGACTGTTAAACCTGTTCTTGAAAAAGCTCATTTATATGTACGAGAATATAGACGTAAATGGTCTCAAACAAGTGATGAAAATCGTCATTTACGTATGGAAATAAAACGTTTGCGAGCTAAAATTGATGATTTTCATCGAGCTGAAGGTATAATGCATACAAAAATTGATGAACAAGAAATGAATTTAGTACAATTACGTAAAGAACTCAAGTAAATTTTTTATTTCTTAAATAATAATTCATTCATTTTTTTTCTCTGTTCGATTACTTTCTTTTTTTTTTTTTGGCTTTTTTCAGTAATGAAACACAATCTCATTCTGAATGTCAAATACTTATTGAACGTTTAAAACATACATTAGATGATACAATACAAGAACGTGATCAATTAATTAAAAATATGACAAATGTTAATAAAAAGGTAGTTATTTAATAATTTTTCAAAAGGAAACTTTATTTTACGTTTTATTTCTTTTTTTTTTTTTTAGCTTGAAAAGCTTGAAAATGATATTGATGGATATACAAATGAAAATCGTTTATTACATCAAGCAACACAAAAATTAGAAAAACAATTAGCAAATACACATGCACATAATGAATCATTACAAAGAACATATCAACAAAATGAATTATCATATCAAGAAAAAGTAAAATTTTTATTTCCAAAAAATAAAAAATCTATAGGAAAATAAATAATTAAAATCTTTATTTTATTTTAGATAAATGAATGTGAATCATTATTAGTATCATTAAAAGATGTTAATAAAGATTCATTATGTTTATTAGAGCAGAAAAAAGCTGAATTAAATATGACACAATCGGAAATACAATCATTAAAATATGAACAATCCACAACAGCTACAGAGGTTAGATTTTTACATATTATTACAAAACATTATTGACATATAATCTCTGATCGTATATCAACAACATCTGTGAGGAAGAGAATGGTTCGAATTTTTACCTTTAGACTTCAATACTCCTTTTAGATCGTATTTTATAAAATAATTCGATATACCAAGTGTATGAAAAGTTTTTCAACATTTTTCTTTTAGCACATATCTGAGCTGAGAAATAATACATTATTCAAGTTTTTCTGTCAGAAGATGCAGTATTTGGCTTCTATGGACTTTTATTTAAAATAACAGAACATAAACTGCGTTCTGTGATTCAGTAAATGGAATTTACTTCCTACTGAGTCTTTCAGTGGTGTATTCTTTTTATGGAAACGAATATTTATAGCTTTCAAAAAATGAATCTTGTGCTAAACGATGTTTGGAAGGCTCTGTCAATTGTGTATACTTACGAAGTATTGTAGTTATATTTTAAGAATAGGGAAATTTCCTTCATTGGTTATTCGTTTTCTAACGGATATCCTAGGAATGTTCTTCATATTTAGGCAGAGTTCATTTTTACAGTGTTTTATGAAAAATTATTTTGTCTCCTTATTTTTGACATCCAAATATCCTGTAATAAAACGATTAAGAAAAACGACGAATTCGGATACTTTACAGAGAGCGACTTTTGTTGTAGGAATTCAGATAAACTATTGTCGTCACACAAATATAGGTTATGATGAAATACGTACAAACATTGCTGAAAGAGCATTTTATTGAGACTCGAATCACAGGCACGAAGTTTCTTGCGTGGCTGTTCATTTTTTATTCTACTGTTTTAAATAAAGATCCATAGAAGTCAAATGCTGCATCTTCTGACAGACAACTTTGGTTGATGTATTATTTCTCAGCTCCAATATTTGCTAAAGACAAAAATGTTGCAAAACTTTTGGTACACCTCGTATTACTATTAATAAAATCTATATGATAGTTTGTTAATGTATATGATTATCTGATGTCGAATGATAATAACGATTAGAAGTGTAAGCTGATCAGTTGAGCCATCACCGCTTATACGGTTCAGCTACGTCGCTGTGATACAAAAGTAGATCTTTGATTTTCGAAAATTTCCAACATCCAAAATCAATTTTTGAAGATGTTAACATCTAGTTTCTTATCAATAAATTCTCTACCATGGTTTTCTCTTTCTTTCATTTCAAAGTTAAGAAAACCTTTTAAACTTCATCCAAATATTTCAACCACTTGCTTCGTCAAAGGAAAAAAGTTAGAATAAATCTAGTCGCCACCAGCGATCAATGCATCGGCTTACGTGTATAATGGTGACAGATCTCGAGTTTGAAATAATTCAGATATTAGTGAAATAAAAAATTACGTTAATTAGTGTTTCCGATTATAAAATTTGAGATAAAATATAAATACGATTAATAAAAATGTCACTAAACTTAATATGATATATTTGATAAATTCATTATTAATTTTAGTTTATATTGTCATTGAAATATATTCTTGATGTAAAATTTTTTTAAACGTATGTATTTAGTTTGAAAAAATTGAAGAAATGAATCAAGAATTAAAACGACATATATCAATGCTTGAACGATCAAATGATGAATCTAAACGTGTAATACGAAAACGTGAAAAAGAACTTGAACAAATCAAAAATGAATTTGAATATAATATGAAAAATATTTCATCACTTAATACTAAGGTATTTTATTTGATTTGTACTTTTTTTTTCGAAAGAATCACAAAGTTAAAATTTTTCTCGATTTTTTTTTGTTAGTGTACAAAACAAGATGCAGAATTAAATGTTCTTCGTCTTGAAAATGCATCTTTAAGTAAAGAATTAAAATTAATGCGTGAAAATGTTCATCGTTGTGAAGAAGAACAAAGACGTTTAAGAAAAGATTGTGATCAAGCATTAAATTTTATTCATGATGGTATTCCAGAATTATGGTAAAAATAATCACAAAAGAAGAAAAAAAATCATTGTTTGTGTTAATTTGATGGGTGTTATCCATGTGTTATGTTCTAGTTTCTTTCCTAGTCATTTAACCATTAACTAATATTTGTGTATATTTTAAAAATGCATTCGTATCACATAGTATTGTGTTCATACAAGTTTTATTTTCCTTTTTTTTTGTTTCCTTCAATTTAGAATCTCATTCACATGTGTTTGTGTGTGTACGTATTAATATTAATTCTCTTCTAGTCAATTAATATAATAATATTTATATTTCATGCACTATTTATCACACAGTAAATAAATGTAGAATAGATGATTAATTATTTGAATTATTTTTTATTTTAAATGAAAAATTTCAATTTATTTAGTTTGGACAATGGTATTAGCAACAATAATCGAAATGGAACATTACAAGAACATTTAAAGAAAATACCATCGTTAATGCAACAATTAACAGGCGATAGAGAAAATTTAAAAACTAAAAATGCACTTTTAGTACAATTTGTTCATGGACTTTCTCATGATCTTAATGATTGTCAGAGTAGTCAGAAAAAATACAAAGTAAGTTTTTGGATCTATCATCAATTTTCATTCGAAGTGCAAACGCTACTCGTCTTTTTTTATTTCTATTGTAAACAGTTGCTCAAAGCACATTCAAAACAACAACAATTATTATTAAATCAATTAGAAACTCACGTTCGTTTTTATGAGTAAGATTATTTTCATTTTTTCTACTTTGTTTTTGTAAATTCTATATTATTTTTAGATCTGTTTTCAAAGAAAAAGGATTCTTTCCAACAATTGAATATTCATCAGGATCAACAGTAGCTTCAGCACCGGATGTTATCGACAGTAATCATAACCGAAAAATTGAGATGTAGATTATTGTATAAAAAACAATGATATATTGCCAACGTAGATTAGATTTCTGTTTCGTCTTTTCTAGTTTTTTTAAATATTAATGTCTAACTTTTTATAGAACAATGTTTGTTTTTCTGTTTGTTGATTCTTTTGTCCGAGCACAGAGAACATCATACAAAAAAAAAAGTACAGCACTCTGGGGTCTTTTGTTTTATCGATCAGGGTAACTAGATAAAAATAATGTGTTTTTTCTTTAAATATCATTCACTATTGTGTATGATTTTGTGAATGTTTCTTATTGTATTGGAATATATTTGTATGAAGCTCAGGGAAATTAGAATTAGAATAATTTAATAAAATTGAAATATTTCTTAAATATATATATATATTCTCATTTATTATTACTATGTTAATATTACAATGCTATCTTCTTAATATTGTGTATAAATCAAAGACAAAAAAAGAATTGAAAGAAATAGTGGATATGAAGATCGACGAATATCAAGAAAAATAAAAGAATCGAAAAAAAAAACATCGATGATAAGAAAAATGGCAATATCAAATGAGAGTAACATGCTCATTATTTTTCTTATTATGTTTATAAATTCAGGTCAATAGAATTATGATTTAATAAATTATTGTTTGTGGAAAATTATCATTGTTGTAGAAGGAAAATCGATTTGTTTACCAGATCGAACAAATGGATCTTGTCAGTGGACTTTTTTCGGTTGGAATCCTTATCATGGATGTGGATACAATCAAAAGATGAGTTCACGTAAACAGAAGAAGTTATTTCAATAGATGCATTATTACATATTTCTTATTAGATTTATGTATTATGAAAAATCTTGATGGATCGAAATCTACATTTCTTACAAAAATAAATGTATCATTGAATTATCAACATTGTTTAGAATTTAAATATCTTATTACTGGAACTATTATAGATTGTAATCAAAAAATAATAATAATTCAATTGAATTATATAAATTATGTTTGTTTAGGTTGTATGAATTTTTATGGGAAAATTTGGACTAATACTAAAAACCAATCGATATTATTTTTCAGTTTTTGTATTCCGAATGAACAACCTGAATTACTTTGGTATTCTTTTACTGTTCTACTTCCAGAAAATTTAACTATGGTAAATAAATCTAATAAAATATGAGAAAATTTATCTTATTTAAGAAAAAATATAGATTAATATAGTCACAGACAGTAATGGTATTGCTAGTAATCATTCATTAATCATTAAAGATTTATTTATTCAACAATGTGATCAAAGTAAATTCTCAATAAATATATTTACTTCTATATTTCATCTGATATTTGATATAGTTTCGACATTACAAAACATTTTATTGATGAATTCAACTATTGTTTCTTCATGGTTAAATGCAAAAACAAATTTCTGGATTCAATATCGATGGATATTCATCATAGGTATTCTTATACTTTTGTTCCTTTCATTCATCATTATTACTGTTATACTCTATGCATCTCATCGAATATTTCATCAACAATCAACGATAACCGAACGAATTCAAATTTCATCTATGAATCTTTCTCAACATTTTTATGAAGAACCAATATCAATTATTTTAACTCCTCCAATAGATATAAGTGTGTATGATCATGTTCGAGATAATTATGTATAAACAAAAAAAACCTATTAATAAAATAATTTTAAATAAAATTAGCGCGTTAACATTATCTTTTTTCTATTTTATTTCAAACAAATTCTTTTATGTTACAATGGCATCAATAATTGTTGATAATGAAAATCATCCTATACTAAACAAACTAGATGAATATGAATCTATTTTTAAACATTATTGTTTGAATACACAATCACAATATATTGATTATCAAAATGAAAAAAATAATATTGAGATAAATAATGATTTAAATAACAATAAAAAAAATAATTTTAAAAATCTATATGAAACTAAAAGAAGATACTTAGAAAGAAATGAGAGTAACAAAAAAATGACTAATACAAAACCTATGACAAATAGAACTCCATCAACAAAATCGGAAAAACGTAAAAAATCAAATAAAAAAGTTTGTTTTAAAGAATAATAAAAACAAAAGTCTAACTCATTGACATTTTTAATCTAGGCTAAGAAAAAAAATCGTGAAAACATTATAAAAATTACACTTCCTGATGCAGCTAAAGCTCGTAAAACTACATATCAGTATGTAACAAAAAAAACAAGAAAACATTGACGAATACTTTTAAAAAATTGAAACCTTTTATATCTATTCAATGAATAGTAAACATCAACAACAACCAAATAAAAATCAACAAAATTCGAATATACTTTCATCAGTGCCAGGTATATCATTGCACGCTCCATCTTCTTCAACAATAAAAACAGTACAAAAATTACCAACGTTCGAATCCAAAAGTCATCAATCAATATCAGATGTACAATCAAATTCAATTTCTATAACAACTTTAAAAAGTTCTGATCAAATTATTTCTCCAACAGTTTCATTTAATCAATCAAAGACGGGTGAATCTAGTCCAATAAAAAATTCAAATTTGGTGAATAAAACAGCAGATAATTTTGAATCAATATGGGATTTAGATGAAATCAATGATTTTACTCGAAATATTTTCGAACGGAGTAATAACAATATTTGATATTCTCAATGTTAATTTTCTATGGATTTTTTTTTTGTCAGATAGCTACACTAAACATATAATTCGTTCAAATCGAATTCGATTGAAATGGTATATTTTTTCTTTAATATCATTTGTTTTTTCTTTAATCTTTTATTATCCGTAGTGCCATAGAGTCAAATGATTATTTAACAAAATATATTCAACGTCAATCTCATTGTTTGGATATTTTTGAACAATATATTAATACACTTAAACGATCATTTGGTATCATTCGTAATGCTGCTTCTGATGTACCTATATTTGATCCAGGTCTTACCGTAAGTATTATCATCAAATAGTGTCATTAGATAATCAAAAATGTCTTTGATCAGATAATGGGACCATATGTTAAAAAAGATCTATCTCTTATTGATAACGAAGAATCTCATATAGTAAAAAGAATGGCCGGTATAGAACCAAGAAAAAAATATGCATTAGTTCATGAACGAATAGGAGTTTTTATTATTGGTAAATGAATTTTTTGTTTTTCTTTCGATATATCATCGGTTATTAAATTAATTCAGGTGGTTACAATTTATATGTCAATATTCCTATTCAAAAAGAACCTGATACAGATTATTTATTCAAATCCAATGGTAATACCGCAAGAATTCCACGATTAAATCCATGTCGAGTTCATTTTGGTGAATGATTAAGTAAAATTAGATTTGCATGATTTAACAAAAAAAATTTTTTTTTCTTTTTGAATATTACAGGAATATATTCAGATGGTGACGCTATTTATGTTGTCGGTGGTCAAACATTACACAATGAGTAAGTAATCTGAGGTGCGAAACTCTTGGCACCAAAGATTCACTTATTTTTTGACCACTAAAAGACAATTGGTTAGAGTCAAATGCAATTAGTTTGAATCAGAATTTTTCATTATTTTTGAATATATGTTCACATTCTTGTTCTGTGATAAGACTGAACAAATATCAGTAAATTTTGGTGAACAAGTCCAAAATTGTGTTTGTACAAAGTAAAATAGCCGTTTTGGTGCAGTTCTCAGTCTATGTTTTGGAACTGTTTCATCTCAACGTTATTGTAGAGCATTGGATTCTGTACAAAACAAGATATTGCAGTTTCATACCATTCAAAACCTATGTACTACTTAGGTCATACCAAAAGTAGTGCGCCTCGCATCTTAATTTCGTATAGACTGCTTGGAAAAAAATTTCTTTTCTTATGAACAGATAGAGCGTCTTTTGCTCTATCTTTCTATGCTATTTGATCACTATTCAATCGATATCATAATAATAAAATTATCATAAAACTGTTCTTTGTGCAACTGCAGCTGGTACCAATAGTACATATTAGATGGCCCATAAGTAAGGAAACGGAAAAAAAATTGAATATCTCCATTATGGCTTGACCAAACGGGCTCATTTTTATACCAAGGCTGGAGGCCTGTTCACGCTTCAAATCTATACGGACAAAGTAAATGAGAATCTTTGTGAGTATTACTATTGACCTCACCAAGAAAATTTTACCTTTTCACAGATTAGAAAAAAAAATACAGTTCACAAAGGTTCACACTAATCTTGTCCATATGAATTTAGAGTATGAATATACCTCTATCTTTGATTAAAATATCAGCTCGTTTGCTCGAGCTGTAATGAAGATATTCAATTTTCTTTCCAGTAAACTGACTTTTGAGCTACTCTGTATATTGAATTTTTCCTATTTGTAAAAAGGTGAAATTTTTTGTTGAGGTCACTAATGGTATTTAACAAAGATTCTCACCAACCTTGCTCGTATGAATTTGAAGTGTGAACAGATCTCTAGCCTCGGTATAAAAATGAGCCCATTTGATCGAGCCATAATGGAGATATTCAATTTTTTTTTCTGTTTCCTTACTTATGGGCCATCCGATATGTACTATTGGTACCAGCTGCAGTTGCACAAAGAACAATTTTATGATAATTTTATTATTATGATATCGATTGAATAGTGATCAAATAGCATAGAAAGATAGAGCAAAAGACGCTCTATCTATTCATAAGAAAAGAAAATTTTTCCAAGCAGTCTATACGAAATTAAGATGCGGGGCGCACTACTTTTGGCATGACCTAAGTATTTTGTATTTTGAATTTGATAGGTTTCAATCAAAATACAAAATTGACCAAAATAATATTCTGTACAGTCATCATGTTGAATGTTTTGAAACAAGCTGATGATAGTTGTTCAATTTTACTTCAGAAGGAAATTCTAAACAAATATTTGAAAAGAGCGGAATAGTCTATCTTTAAGTAACAAAAAAAAAAGTGAATATTTTGTGCCAAGACTTTCACACCAGAGTTTTGTTCTTTTTTTTTTTAATATTAGTGTACTCGATGATATTCAACGTTTAAATTTACGAACATTCAAATGGGAATATATTGCTACATTAATGTATCCGCTTGCTGCTTGGTTAGATTAGATATTTGTTAATTATAAACTAATTTTTCTAATGTTTAGTGGTATGACAGTTGAAGGACAACGAATTTATATCGTGTGAGTTATGACATATATAAAAAGTTTGGTGTTGTTTCATTTTTATGAAATTACCTTTAGAGGTGGTTATGATATTTTTCGAAATCAAACTCATTTCGTCAATACTTTTACTATCTATAATTTGTCAACAAGACAGTATGATTCGATATTATTTTTTGAAAATGTGCTTTTTCTTTCGCCTAATATATATATATATATACACATTTAGATTTGAAAAATCAACTGATTTGCCATCACCACGTTGTCGTAGTCTAATTTTTGCAACTGATAATGCCTTGTTTTGTGTATCAGGTTTAATCGAAGGTCATGATGAGAATGGTAATAAAAAAATAAAAATAAGTACTGTGAGTATTTCTATTTCAATTATAAAATAACCAAATTGTTTTATAATTATATTCTAAAGGATATTTTAAAATGGAAACATGAAACTCCAACATGGATTAAAGTTTCACAAACACCTGAACTTACTAAACTTCATGCAGTATCATTCAATGGTATAATGCATAGGCTTATTCTAAATAATATTAGATAAATTTCTCTCATTAGATCCTTATCTTGAAATAACAAAACGTAATATTTATGATGATGGTGCAAGCGATATGATTGGCGAAGTAACGATAAACTGTTTTTTTTTATATGTACATGTTCAGATTTTATTTAGGCTTATTATGATTTTCGAACAAACATATGGACAAATGGCAAAACGCCAGCATCACCAATAAAACATAAAAGCAGATCTGCTGCAAATAGTCCAAGTAAATCACTAGCAAAGTCGCCATCAAAAACACAGAAAAAAACGAAAGCAACACGAACTAAAACTTCTTCAACAAATCAGTCAACATCGAAAAGTAAATCACCTTCAAAAAACAAAACATCATCAAAATCTAAAGGTTTTCAATGAAGAAGACGAATGATTGTATTAAAAACATTGTATTTTTATCGTAGATAAAAATAAAAAGAATAAATAATGAGATATTATTGACTCAAACATAAAAAGAAAAACTTTTTTTTTTGTTTTAGAATTTTTTCTTTAATGAGTCTGATCTAAAATTTAGATAATATAATTAAAAACTATTTTCAAAATTATCGAATTAATTTTCCTAATACTATCATTGGATTGCATTTTTCAAGTCAATATATCAATTAAAAAAAAGACACTGATGCAACTAATTGGTAAGAATTTACATCTTGTAATTGATCACACAACGGAAGAATATTTCAATAACAGGAAGACAAATAATTAAAAAGAAGTTTCTTTTTTTTCCATTAATAAAACCTTGATTGGAAAACTTTGTCGTCATTTAAACTGTCTTTCATCCACTACAGATTAAATCAATAAATATTCACTCTGATGTTCATTTCGTTTTCTTTATAGAAAGAAAAAAAAATTCATTTGTTCTACTCTTTCATTTTTTAACCGCCATTGAAAGGTGTAAATTTATTCATCTTCTCTATACATCATTATCAAATGTCACATTCTAAAATTCTTTCTATCACCAAATAAGGAAAAAAACAAAACCTAAAGATCTTTATTTCTATTTAAAAAAAAACATATTTAGATTGAAAGTTGTTCATAATCCATTTAGAACTAAAACAGCTCGTGTATATTCATCGGATTATCTCCAATCATTTGTAGACAATAAACACTAATCGAATAAACTTGTTAACGTGTGAGATAGAAGTGGAATTTTTTTTGCTTCCGGTTATATGTATATCTATCTTAATTGACTATCGAGAGATGACGATGGAGACATACCGAGTCGCATACATTTGCACACATATTTGATTCGGTAATCAATTAGAAAGAAAACGTAAGACGACAAATAGATTGGCTTATAAAACAATAGACAAAGAAAGAAAGAGAGAGAGAGAAAATGCTCAACAACAAAATCGATATATACATATATATATATATATATATAAATAGAATGAATCGATACTGTAATCTATTGATATTGTGATATACATAAATTATGCAAGGTAAATATATCCGAACATAAATATTATTTTTTTAATTTAACATAACCTTTGAAACTTTTTTTTTTTGAATAGTCTGTCAACATCGTCCATATGAATGTATTCAAGTTTCATATCGTGGTATTAATAAATGTATAACAAATTTTAATCGTTTAACAACAGTTGGTCATGTTATTGATGCATTACTCGATGATTTATCTGAAAAACAATATTTATCTATGAATGATTGTTGTTTATATATTGAACGTCCACCATATTTATTTCCATTAAAATCAACTGATTTTATTCAAGATATTTTATTACGTTATGCATCAACAAATATACATTTTAAATTATCGTTTAAACGTAATGCATCACCATCACGTTTTGCACAACGTAAAAAACTTCATCGAACATCATATCAACAAACATCATTAACAAATGCATATGAACAATTAAAAATTCAAGAATCATTAATACGACGACAACATGAAATAATAACACAATTAAAAAAATTTAATTTATCAAATGATTATCAATATAAATCATCAACAAATTATACAAATTATTTCGATTGGATTACTCAAAATGATGATAGTGATGATAGCAAGTATGTTCTTAAAAATAACAAAAAAACAAAAACAATTTTATTAATTTTTTTATTAATAAATATTTTAGAATTTCATCAGATATTATTCCAATATGTACACGACAATCACGACAAGACGAATATCATAAAGCTATTAATCATAATACAACAAATACAAGTCGTTCATTATCACGTGTTCGTTTTCGTACATCAATAGGAAATAATAGAAATGAATTACCATCATCAACAAAACAAATGAAAAGCATTTTAAAAAAAAATTCATCAAATTCTTTTCTTCAACGAACTTCAAGTGTTGATCGTGATATTAATCGATTAACATCAATTAAACAACGACGAAATAGTTTATATAAATTTGATGATGATGCTGATGATGATAATTCATCAGATCGAAGTACAACAGATTCATGTTTAGGTTCACTTTCATCGGATGATAATAATAGTTATGTTATCAATCAACAGCATCTAGAGACACTTGTTTGATCTATTGTTTCGGTTTTTTGTATCTTTGTTTTTTTTTGCATTTATAAAGGTTACTCAATTTTTGAATACATAAAAAAAGGTCTAAAAAACATTTTGCCCCCTTTTTTACTTTTCATCGTAAAGTAAGAACAAGCAAAAAAGATCGACTTCTCTTTCCTCTTTTTTGTTTTTTTTTGTTTTTTCTTTTAACATAATTTCCGATGGTGCTTTTATTACGATAACAATATAGAACAGAAAAAAAAATAAAAACTTACGACACATGTGTTGCAGTAAAATGAAATATACGCCATCGTCATCGATGATTTTTCCCAGACAAGTCGAAGAATTAGAAAAATAAAAAAACAAAAAAAAAATATTGCAGAATCGAGAGAAAACATTTTTTTTATGATAAAAAAGGTTCTCACAAAAAAATCATATTAAGTATATAAAAATACGACAGAATAGATTTGTTCTTATTTTTTTATTTTTCTTTTTTTTTCTCTTACTCATTTATCATCATAACAAGTATAATCATGTCACAAACTAATGGTGTTACTACTGCCACTATAACTAATAATAAAATTAACATTAATAATAATAGTAATGATAATAATAATAATAATGGTAGTGAACTAGAAATTTTACAAAATCTTCAAACATTAGTTCCTGCTATAAAACAAAATTTCATTTTAATGTCTCAACAATTTACACAATTCATTAATTATACAGAAGATTTTAATAAACTTTCTGCAACAATTCGATCAATGCAAATAAAACAAGAACAACTTGAAAGAGAATTAGAACAATATCGAAAAGATCGAAATGATATTGAAAAACAATTCAAAATAAATTCTGATAATCGTATTTATCTTGATGTTGGTGGTCAACGTTTTACAACAACAATTAAAACATTAACACAATCAACAAATTCAATATTTTTTCAAACACTTATTAATGAAAAATGGAATGTTAATACAAATTCTATAGATAATCCAATATTTATTGATCGTGATGGACGTTTATTTGATGTTATTCTTCAATATCTTCGAACCGGTGAATTGAATATTGAAGATAGAAAAATACAAAAAGAATTATTAACAGAAGCTAAATATTATAAATTAAAAAATTTAGAAGATGAATTAAATTTAATATTAAGAAAAGATGAATTATTTATGTCTATTAATTCATTCGATGCTATTAATCAATCACCACCATGTAGTCCATTATCAACAATAAATAAATCTCGTTCATCACCTTTTTCACCTACACCATTATCTAATAATATAACACGTCTATCACCTTTAAATCAATCTATTTCATCAAAATTAAAACTTCATCCAGCTCAAACAGCATCATCATGGAGATCAAATTTATCTTCAGAAAATCGTTTAAATATTTTTCTTGGAAGTACTTTATTAACTATTGAATATGAAGAAAAACTAATTGAATTTATCGGTAATGATATTCAACAACAACCATGGCGTTTAATTTATCGAGCAAGTGAACATGGTTTTGATGCAACTGATTTTCATCGTTATTGTGATTCATTTGCACCTACAGTATCAATTATTCAAACTGATTTTGGAAATATTTTTGGTGGTTTTACATCAATACCTTGGAGTTCAGCATCCTTACGATCTGATCAAGCTGATCCAAAAGCATTTCTATTTACATTAAAAAATACATTAAATATTCCACCAACAAAATTTCCTGTTGCTAAAGAATATCAACAATGTGCAATAAGTCATAATCCAACATGTGGTCCTAATTTTGGTTCACCAAAAAATGAAGGCAGTGATTTATGTTTAAGAAATAAATTTAATGATAAAACTAATTGTATATTTTTTCCCAAAAGTTATATTGATTCAACTACTCAAGGTGGTTTAATATTTGCTAAAAAATATTTTGCATGTAAAGAAGTCGAAATATTTACTTTAATGGCTAATAGTTAAATGAATTTTATTTTTAATTAATAGTTTAATTAAGAATTATATTTAATTAATTAATTACATAAACACACACACACATATATATATAAATAAGAACATATATATTGAAGTCTGATGTATGATAAGAACTGTATATGAATGAAAATTTTCATAAAATATTAATATATATGATAACTAAATTGTTTTATTTATTATTAAAAAAAAAAGGAGCAAAATGTCTATATTAGTTTTATATTCTGATTTTTGAATTTTAATACTAGACTTATGTTCTCATCAACAGTCTTTTCGTAGAATATTTTTAAGTAGGAAACATTGCAAAGTAGATTGTTGGGTTTTTTAGCTTTACATGTGCATATCAATAAAATTACTGCTTTTTTTTTGAATTACGAAAATGATTCCAAACATAAGTCATTAACGTATTGTCATGCAGAATTAATTTATACATTGACGTTTACCATTCGATAATATTAAACATAATCCGTTAAGAATCTTTCAATTTAATTATTTTTTCGTTTTTAAAAGTATGTCATTCTTAAGACAAAGTTAATTGTTTTTGAGTATTGAAGCACTAATCTTTCTCTATAATATTTATTTGTTTCTTCAATGTATTTTATTTGGACGATTTTGTCGAATGATTGTAACCTAATACAGAAAAATATAATTATCAAAGCAAAACATATGTTGAATATTTTCGTTGGTGGCTTTGTTCACTTTTATCTTCATATGAAATAAAGTTTATGTCTATATGGAGATTTTCTTGACATATTTTCTTCAGAAATTATCAATTTTCTGAAACTAATGTACATTTACAATTTTGAACTATTTTCGATGCAATTAAAGAAGAGGATGATTAAATGATAATGGATATTGTCGACTTTCTATACAGTGATCCAAATTTAAGTAACATAGTGAGGGAATTTTTTGATAAATATTCAATGCTTTTAAATACTTGTCCATCTTGAAATATACCGACACAATATTGTTGAAACGAGTAACTATTTTAGGATGACTTGTGGAAAGACATTTTGGATGAATATGATGTGTTTTTTTTGAGATAGAAATCTTTTTGAGTATTCATTTAATTTATAATATATACGACTTATGTTCTAGTGTAAAGTAGTCAAATAAAAATGATTTCTAGAAAAAGTTTTTTAATAAACTTTAAGCTCCTCTTTTTTTTGAAACAAAAGTACTTTGGAACATTCATCCATTTTATCATATACTAAAGAAACACGAGTATAAGAAGAGTCTTCTGACAAATTTCAAACGATTTTTCATAAAATGTAAAATAGTTCTTCATACTTCCAAGCAGAAAATAGAATTGTATTTTCTCACTATTATATTATGTTTGATTAAGCATTATTCCATTAAATTGTTTGGCTTTGCCATCTTGACCTAATTTGCTGAGTAATTTTTCTAGCCGATATCATCCTATTGATCTATTAATTGCTTCTCGCATTTGATCCATACGAGCGTGGCGCTACTAGTCACTTCCAGTGATCACCACTAATTTCATCATCCAAACATATTAGGATCATTCATTCGTTTGATTTCATCGATGCAAAAAATGATGTGCCTTAAGAAGAATATTATATTTTCTGTATCGTATTAGTTGACATCAGTAATGAAGGTGAAATGTGTGTTAGATATGGATGAGTTAACAGTTATATAAAAGAGAACACTTATTCAATCAGAATTGCTTTGAGCAACGGCAGGCAGAACGTCCTGATTGATATTGGCTGAAAGAAAATAATAGAATGAAATTAAGTAATCTTTCTCTTTCATTAATTCATGAAAGTCTATCTTAGAAAAACTTTGAACACGACAGACAATAAATGACTTTAGCTGGTAACGTTTACTAAATTGTTTAGTGTGGCGTTTTTGCTATGTTTCAATGACCATAACGAAATAAGGAGGGTTTTTTTTATCATCACGTTCATTTCTATTATATGTGTAGTACGATTAAGTTTCATATAAAAGAGAGTTTCATAAGTGTATCATCAAATGAGTCTATTAATCATAATATTTTCATTCCAATTTATCGATCACATTAAGAAGATTATCGTTGTCATCAAATCCTTCAGTACAACAGAGAATATAATTTTTATTACATACATCGCTGAAATCTTTTGTTGATAAATTTTATTTTAGCATCTGTGTACTTAGGGCATACCAAAAGTAGTGAGAATGTCACCTTAATACCATATAGTAGGCTTAGAGAAACTTTCTTTCTATATTGTCTGATAGAGGAGAACAGTTCCATCTTTCTATGCTATTTAATTATACTTCAACTAATATCCTAATGATAGAATTTCAATAAGATGTGTTTCGTTATCATATGTGATGGTTGTGTTAGTACTTATTTTAAAAAGTACAGATCAGTATTTTTTGAATAACTTTTGATAAAAACAAAATAAAGGAGTGTGATTTTCGCCTTCGGAAAGAGACGATGAAGACGCATCAAATCACATATTCCAGGTTTTCCTCATATGTGTTTTGCAAGGTTCTCCATTGATCTTAAAAAGATCAAGCTTATCTAGTAAGTTGCCTACAGCAAATTTTCAATTATCAAGTATAAATTCGAACCACTAATCGAAGATCTACAAAGTACACACAATTGAAAGGAATAACATGCATTCCAGTCGAGCCTTTGATATGATTTTCTGGCAAAGTCTGTGAAAGAAAGCTTACTTTTCTGCTTTTTACTTTTTTTCATAAAGAAAATTTTTTCGATAGTTAGAAAATTAAATAAAAATACTTGACAAATCAATATTAGAAAAACCTACAATACATGATCCGATACATCTTCATCTCCTCGTTCCAACGATGAAAGCCGCACTTCTCTATCTTATTTCTATCAACAGTTATTCAAGAAATACTCATTAACATTCATCGAACTGTGACACGTGTGAACAAAACAGATTTTATCGAAATTTTAAAGTTATGATATTAGTTGAAGTATGATCAAATAGCATAAGAAGATAGAGTTTTTTTCTCTATCAGACTGTATAGAAAGAAACTTTCTTTAAGTTTACTATACAGTATTAAAGTGTCATTCTCACTACTTTTGGTATGGCCTAAGTACCAAATTCGACTCAAAACGATAAAAAATTGATTACATTGGCATTAAAATAGACAACACTGAAAAAACGCATACGAAATAAAGGATCCAACCATAGGCTGCTCTTGAAAAACGTCATGACATAAAAAAATAAATGATATGGTACGTTGGGTGCCATCAATCAATATTCATGATTCGAATCACTTGTAAAACCTTCAGTTATACCTCAACAACTAATTCATCTGAACAAATCTCATCTAAAACAAATATCCGTTATAATTATCTCCATCAAGGGGAAAATAACCGACTTTAAGAGCCCAAGCACAGAGACTTCCAAAGACTTCAAGATCGATGTCTCCGCTGTTTCCCATTGGCCTCCATACAATTTCTTTATAATCTAGTCAATGAACTACTAGTTCTTGTAAATATGTATGCAAAACTAAATCATCCGTATGTAAAGAGAACAATATTTTTCTTCTAAAAAATTTCATAAAAACTGTTAATATTATCAAAATTAACGACATCAATCGCATTCAACTCAATTCATTTTTTGTGGAAAATCTATCTCTTCATGATATTTTCTTATTTCACTATAATTAAAATTGCCTTACTCAATAGAAATATAACTTTTAAGCACGATCTTTAACATCAAATACATGGAAGAGTGTGTTTATTCTGGTAAAGATATAAGTCAATTTAGCATTCGTCTCACTGTTTAAGTCTAATCTTAAAATGAACTTCTATTCTATATTATATGAAAAAATGACTTGAACGAGTGTGCATCTAATTTTGACTATCATATGCGCCTAAATGAATCTAAAATTGAAGATAACGTCAATCTCGACACTAATGTATATGTATGTGTCATAGAGAAGTTACACTACTCGATGAACTTTTATCTTCTTTAGACAAAATTGACGAGACGAAGTTTATTACATCATCATCACACAAAATAGTTACAACTTCGTCAAATTTGTCTGACGAATATTATAAATTCGTCGAGTATTGTAACTCATCTGCAATATATATATACATAATATAAACAAACAAACAAAACATTAGAAAAGATATAGAATTGAGTGTATACTGTAATAAACGTTTTTCTCTCGTCCAAGATCTAACTTATCTAAGTAAAGTTTGTTTTCATTTATAAGAACATGAATAATTAATGTTACATTTTTATTTAGGTTTTGTAAAAGTTTTGTCTTAGTGAAGATTATTGTAAGAAAAGAAATGTAAGTTAGTTATTAAAGATATTATTGAAAAGTTTCACATTTAAATGTGATTTAGTTTTTCATATTGAAATTTTTTTTATCGAATGAAATAAACTCAATTTTATAATTAGTTAAAATGTTGAGATGTAGAAGTTTGTTATTTGTTTATAATTTAAAGCTTAATTTTTGTTTTGTATGTAAATGAAGAATGATTGATTATTTTTCTAGATATTAATGACGAAAAATTATCGATATCTTGATATTCTTTTACATGCACACAAATAAAATCGAACATCCAAAAGAAAAATTAATCCTTTTGGTTCATTGGACTTTTTTAAGTAGAAATTTTAATATTGTGAAGAACAACGAAGTAAGTATTAATTGTCTTTTTTTCATTTGTTTCACTTATATTTCTTTATAGGATAATCAAATTATGGATGAAATAAAAAGTGAAACTAATTTAACAAATGTTAATAATAATCCACATGCTTTGCTCATACCCAAAGTAAGAATGAATTGATTTTTTTTCAGTTGATTAACGTTTATAGTTTTAGTTTCAGAAAACTATCGATTTGAGAAAAAATGAAACGAATTCAATCGATATTGATTATTTTGGAGAGAATTTCATCATACATACAAAACAATTTTTTGATAATGAAAATTTTTACATTGAATTCACGGTAACTATCAACTATTACACATTGTCCTCAATTCATCTTTTCTTCTCGGTTTCTAGGATGAAAATAATCAATTACATTTGCAAATGCCATTAAATAATTATGTTAATGAAAATGATGGGTAAATTTAATAGATTTCTTTTTATAGATAAATCATTGTAAAAAATTCTTTATTTTTGTACAGATCATTAAAAAACGTTACTATATTTGTAATCACAATAGGAAACAAAATATATTATCTTACAGAACTAAAAAAAGAGATGGATGAATATAAAGAAAAAGAGTTACAACAACGACAAAAACAAATTTTAATCAATAAATAAAAATAAGAGTTAAGAATATCAGTATTTAATATTTGTTTATCTTAGAAATCTTTGTCAACTGGATATTATCATCATTTTCATTAAATAAATATTATTGTTTATCTTCTATTTAAGGAAATAACATTTTATGGTTCATTTTGTATATAGATAAATCAATAAAATGAACATTATTATTACTTAAAATAGATTCTTTACATAAATTAAATTTATTTTTTATCTAAATAAAAATTCAAATAAAAAGTCAATTTGATTTAAGAAGATGAATAACAAAAAGATTCTTACAGTATTTCGTGAATGATTCGACCATCTTTTTTCTTATTGAAACAAATTGTTAAAAGAATTGTCTTTGAATCTTCAAGAGAAAAGTTCATTTGTAGGTTTATCACAAGATTTAGCTTTAGTTGTTTAACAAATTAAACAAGCGATTCGTCTAATTATATTGTTTGAATTTATATTAGTGTATAATTTAATCTTTCAATTAACAGTTTGTTCCATTGTCTTCATTCTATCTCAAATAGTTATTCGAATCAAAGTAGATTTTCGTCTTCTGTTTATATAAATTATTGATGATTATATTGAATCCTCGAGCCATTGGAAATTTTTTTCTCTCTTGTCTCCTTTCTATATTAGCACATGTTTTTTGATGAGTATAAACAAAAGAGAAATTAGAGAACTCCTTTGATTGATGGTTGTTTGTATCAATAACTTCTATTATCCATTGTTGTTGTTTTTTTTGACTTTCATGCAAATCAGCATATGTTTTCCAATATAAAGAACATTTATTTTAGGATAATTTTAACGATATCGGATGTGATGTGAAGAAATTATACAAAAATTCAATTAAAAAGAGAATGTTTCATTGAGAAAACTTGTAAAGTAAATGTTTCTTTAAAACTTTATTAGGATTATTAATTTGTACTTCGATATAAATTTTGTTAATCGATATTATTTAGAGATTGGTTGTTGATTTTTATTAGATATATTTCTATAATCATTTTTATTTTGTATTTATTGCTTTATAAATTTGTACGTAAGATAATTAACCAAGAATTAATGAATAAAAAAAAATTGATAAGGAAAAAATATATTTCAGACATTTATGATCACTAAGGAAATCATTTCTAAAATTTATTTTGGCTTCCTCTTTACTGGTGTTTTTATCTTTTCTGATTTATCGTTTGGTTAACAATTCTTTGAATAGAATTATTGGTTGTTGAAAGATACAGTCTATTGATTTATATATATATATATACAAATATTGATATTTAAATGTAAACATGACATCATCACCTAGTCAATTCTTTGATTTACCTGATGAAATTCTTTTGATTATATTGACAAAATTAAATATTATTGATGTGTTTAACTTAAAAGGTTTAAATAGAAGAATTGATAATATTGTATATGATGAAGTTATCGCAAGAAATTTGACGTTATTTAAATATTGGTCATATGATGTTATTTGTAAATTAGATAATGAATTATTGGATTTATTCTGTTTAAAAATTTTACCAGAAATTCATTACAAGATTCAATCACTTAATGTTGAAATATCTTCTATGAAACGTATCTTTCTTTCAACAACTTATCCTAATCTATATAAACTTGGTGTATATAATGTTGATAAAAATACGACTTTATTTTTATTGCGTGGTAAGAAGTTCGATATTTAGTTATTTTTCTTATTTTATTTATTTAGATAATAATTCATATTTAAATATATATAAAAACCAAATAACTTCATTTATTATTAGGTTTAATAATAAATCACAACGATCATTCAGTGATCAATTACCTGTTATATTCACATCAATTTTTGAAATGTTTACAAATTTAGATTATTTAAATTTTATCGCAAATTCAATTGACCATCAACAACTATCATTTGAAATTTCATCACCACCGAGTATTGTTTCTGCAAATGTATTAAAATTAATTATAAATGTGGATAGTTTTAATGATTGTCTGTATGTACTTGATGGTCGTTTTGAAAATCTTCATACATTATGTATTAGAATTTCACGTATTCATTCAGATGAAATAATAAGAAATAATAAAGTGAGTCAATTTTTCTTAATGAAACAAATTAATCGAATTCTTTTTTTCTTAGGAAATATTATTTAATTTAAAATATTTTTCATTAACTTCTGATGCTGGTACAATTGCATATGATGAATTGGTTGTTCCACTTATACATCGGATGTTAAATTTAGAAAAACTTCGTCTATTTCTTGTAGTTGTCCATAAAGAAACATTTATTGATGGTAATAATTTGAAATATAATATTATAAATTATTTATTACATTTAAAACAATTTGGTTTTAATATACATTCATTTATTCCTATTGATAATCCAAATGATTTACCTTCGAATGAAGATATACGACAAACATTAAAAAATGTCGGAAATAATTATAGTTTTTGTTGTATTAATTACTATCCTGAAAGTCGTATGGGTCATTGTAATATATACTCATACTCATGTTCAAATGAAATGAAATTTTATTACAATGTAACAAATAATTTTCAAAGTGGAATATATAAATTTGTTAGAAAAATTTCTTTATGTGATGAATATCCATTTGAACATGAATTTTTCATTCGAATATCTCAATCATTTCCATTTGTAGAAAGTTTATCTTTAACTAATCAAAAACCACAAAACGAAAAAAAAAATGAAGAAACAAATTTACCAATTGCTCAATTTTGTCATTTAACTCGATTAAATTTTGATGATGCTCATGATGATTACATCGAACAATTTTTACTTGATAGAAAGACATGTTTATCAAACAATTTTTTAATTACTGTGGAATACTATCAATTACAACGTGTAACTTTTAATTTTACAAGAGCATCAACAAAAAATAACTGCGAAAAATGTGGATACAAATATTATAATGATGCATTAAACGTTTAAATATTTATTTTCAAAAATATAAAAATTGTGTTTTTTGTATGAAAAAAAAATGTTGGTTTTCTCTGTCTGTTTTTTTTTTGACTTATTTATATTTAAATAAATTAAATAACAATAATACCTTTAAAACAAAAAAATTTTATTATTAAATATAAAAGATACTTTATTAAAATTTTAACTTGCTCGTAATGTCTTCACTTCGTAAATCAACCAACAAAATAAACTAATGTTAAACAGGGATTAACCTTGGCCTTTTGAGTTTGCATTAATAAAGAATAGTGGACTATCTCCGGTAGATCGATAGACTAATTCTAGTCGTTGCTGACAAGACACATTGATAAGAAGTACTTATAAGTGGTGATTCTACGAATATATACTTTGAAAAAACATCCAGAAAGAAAAATAATAAAAGACTGAAATATGTTTGAGTAAACATGTATCAAATCATTTGCTTTTCTGTTTATTCTTTCTATCAAAAAGTAGTCTTTGATACACTATCCACACACGCCGAACTAACCTTAATTTTGTTCATTATTACTAGTTTTTCAGTGTGGGTCTATATAAACCTCACTTAAGGGGGAACCCCCTCCGAAAGTCGATTTTTCTTGAAAAACTCGATTTTTGAAAAAACACATATTCTAGTTGCCCTGAGTGTCCTCTTTCAGAATATGTATAAATTATATAAGAAGGGAACATATTTTGCTAAATTTTTTGGCATCTATTGGAAGTCATAGTGGAAAATCGACTGTTGTGCTGATCTGTAAGCCCCATATCGTCTCAAAGGTGAACGTATTTTTTTAAAATTTTTTTATCGTTTTGTAGAGAATCGAAAGTTGCATAAGATATAAAAAACTTAGTGTGGTCCCGTTTGAGTTCGTAAGGTGGCAGCAGATATACTACCCAGCATCGACCATTATAGACTCATAAATTGTGGACTTTTTGTGAATGTTGAACTAGAGAATCCCAGTAAATAGATGATATCTAGTAATTTAAATAGCTCGCTTTTTTCAGCTATTGATCCTCTACCTTTTGGTATATTGCATGAAAAAATCCTCTGGCTTGTTGAAGCATAATCCTAATAGAGATTTATGGAACGATTTATACCTATTTTCTTGATAGTACGTTGGTAGTACTCAAAAGTCGGTCCGGGCTAACTTTACTATAGTAAATCCAAATGAGCTAAAATTTTGGATTTGGTGGTTTTAGATGACGCCCTTTCGAATGCACATAAAAAATCAAAAATTAAAATTTTGACCAGTGCCTCGTATACTGGATTGATCGTTGATCCTCTCATGGACCCTCTCTTAACGTCGAACTAAGATGAACTTTTTTTTTCGAAAACATTTTGAAGCGAAATATGTTCTTATCGACTGTCGTCCTGCAGAAAGATCATTCAAAATTCTGTTCTTGTCTTGACTTAAAAATGAAATGCATGATTGTGTTGATTCGATAATTTGCTCGTTTGAAAGTCGAAAGTTTTAGTGGATTTTTTTAGAAAAAACTGGATATTCTTTTTTTATTTATATTTTGCTTCTGTGTCAATAACGTTGAATTTCTTAGTCGAAAAAAGCTATCAGAATAAAAACAAAGTTATTTAATGGCCTGCATTTACTTCCGATGAATTTATAAGACTTTTTCTCGTTATCTATGTGATTATAAGCATGTACTTCTGCTTGTCTTCTTTTCTCTGATTGTCAGGCATGCCTCGCGGATTTTCTTTTCCTGTCATGTACGTTTGATGAACTTCTCATGTTATTGGTCATCATCAATAAGACTTCCTTTCCTTTTTCATAAACTATGAAGTCTTTCATGGTTTGAGCTCTCCTTTCTGTTACTATCCTATATATGAGTTACGACATTATTGTGAAGCGAGAAGTTTATATGTAGAAGTAAATTATAAGTAAGAGATTCGGATCTGACAACTTAATTATTCCACCAGAAAGTATTTTAATTGTGAAATTGAATATGATTTTATGGAGAAATCAATTGGAATCGGTTCTAACATATATCGTTTTTTTTGTGATTACTAGCATTGTATGTGTATTACATAGAAAAAAAAAAGTTATCAATAAGAAATATGTATAAATTTATCTTCAAGGAAATATGATATTAACGAAACTAATTAGAAAGATAACAGTGGCAATCGTTTATTTAATGAAAACAATAAATGAAGAATTTACCTTTCTTTATCTTGGATCTTACTATTTAAAGAACAAAATCATTATTTTTATTCTTTGTCTTGTGCGTATATTCAGATAGTAATCAGAAGTACATAGAGTAGAAATTGGCGAACAAAACATTTTTGACAAATCATCGTAAGATAACAGTTCTTCGCTAATAGAAGATAACAATTGCGAAAGGAACAGCAAAAGAAAAAAAATGCTAATTATAGCACTACTTTCCTATATATTTAACAAATCGAACTAGTTAAAAAATGATTCATTTTTTTTCTAGTACATTACACTCCACGAGAAAATTCAGTACTGTGGAAAACCTAGAAAGATCGTTTCTGAACATTTTTATGTCAGAAAGGTTTTCAGGATGAACCCGGAAATCTTTAAAAGTTTCTTCAAATTGCAAATCGATTTCAAAAAGTTCGAAAACTCTTTTAACTTTTCCGATAGTAACATTTTTGGACACTATTAAGGGTTTTCGATTTTTTCAGAAATGTTTCTATTTGAAAAGCTTGAAGAGTTTCCAATATAGGAAAACAACGTATAATATTCTTAAAATTTTTTTTCTGACAGGTAACTTTATATATTATGCAACCTTGTAATAAAATATTGAATAACAATAACATATCATACACTGCTCATGCAGTGTCATGGAAACAATCAATGCTTTGTAAAATTCAATCGATCTTAATGTTCACTCTATCTAGTCAAATTAAATAAGTCGAATTTCATCATACAATACTTGACCAATATTATTCTTTTTAAATAAATTATCATCGAACATTTATACTTTAAAATAATTGATGTATAGAAAAAATTAATATATAAATGTGTGTATCTATTATGTAACATGTCAAATGTTCTCACTTGACTCTAAGAAGACCTTCAATCTTTCTGTGACCATAATCATCAATATTTCTAAATTTTAAAATAAATGTAATAAAAATGTTCATTTCAGCAATGAATATATATTTATTTATAATATCAATAATGAATAATAATAAAAAAGAGAAGAAAAAAACCTGTATGTGTGTGTTAGTGGTATTTTCATGCATTCTTAAAAGTAATGAAGAAGAAGAAGATGAACGAAAAACTCATATATATACATAAAATATAGTACAGATATATGAATGATCCTTTTTCCAACCCAATCTACTACATCTATTTCGATAGATTCCCAACACAATTTCATTAAATTATTCACAAATACATATACCTCCCATATAGATGAACTCGTTGATGTAAAACAATAAATAACAAAACAAAACAAAAAAAAAACAAATAGTTGTTGTAAAACCAAAGAGAAAAGAAGAAAGGAGAAATATGAGGAATGTTCATATAAATGTAAATATGTTTCGTGAGTTTATGACTCGATATACAGATATATATATGTACACAAATGTTTTTAATTATTTGCAAATAAAAAAAAAAGGAAAACTGTAGTTGACAAACATAAAAGCAAAAGAAAAAACGTATTTGTTTTTTTTGTATATATATGTATATATATATATATATATATATGTATGTGTCAATTCAATAAATGTTTTTATGTACAAAGTAAAATATTTGTTAATTGGTTTAGTCTAATGCATAAAAATAAGGCGTTTTCATGCGTAGATAACGACGTAAACATAAATACATTCTTAAAAAGAAAAAAACATAATATATTTTTTTTCATAATTTCTAATTAAACTTACATTCCCATGCCAAGAATAAAACTAGCACAATTACTTAAAATAAGATAACGCATACGTTTTTTTTCAATTAATGCCTTTTCAGCTTCTTTAGCTGCTTTTTCTTCTTCATCTTCAAAAAGTAATTGATCACGTACGCTTCGGTTTATTGGATGAACAAATTTCCATTCTCTTTAAACAAAAAAAAATTTATTTTTTAAGAAATTAATAAAAAAAAGAAAAAAACTTGAATTGTTTTTCTTTTTTTACTTTGGTGGTTCAGCTTCAATACGTGATGACCAATATGACATCCACTCGGCAACATTTCGATCCGTTTGCACAGGACTTTTAGGGCTTTTTGGTGATGAACTAAAATAAATTTTGTCTTTCTTTTTTTTACAGAAGGAAACAAAAAATTTATATCAATAAAAACTCTTTTACCTATCACTCTGTGAACCTTTGGAACCAACACGAGATGATTCTTTTTGTGCTTCTAATAATAAATGTTCATTAATATGCATACTTGATGTAAGATCTCTATCAGCAAATGAACTTGTCATTGTTGATGGTGACATTATTTGTTTTTCTTCTGATTGAAGATCAATCCATGGATCTACAAAAAAAAAAAGAACAAATATTTAATCGATTAAACAAAAACAAAAGACTCGTTTTGAATTTATTTTACCTGATGTGTAACTTTGAAATGATTTGTTCATGATTCTAATATTATTATTTTCTTCTTTAGTTTTTTTGTTAAATGTAGTGAAATCTAGAAATACAAAAATTTCCTATTCTGGTTAATTACGTTTGTCATTGTCGCAAATCAACAATAATAACAATAACAAAATTCTTATGCTTCCAATAGAAACGTCAAATACAAAAAATGTTCTTTCTGACTCATCCATAATCGATAGAACCATGTGATTCTTAAACATACATACTGCTTCAATGCACGTGATCTATCTGACCTATCGATGTTAATCAATGAACAAGAGAAAATTCTAATGTTCAATAACAACTCATCATGCGCAATAACCATGAACTTTTGTCTAAGTGCATGTGTAATTCCACAATAGAACACATGATCAAAATAAACACGTGTGGACATCGAGTATAACGAAGTTTTCTCGAATTGATTATGTGCAAATGCATTAATGTGTCGAACAAATATTTACTAACATACATAGAGGACGTTGCTTAACATCGAGTTTTTAATATGGTTGATGTTCCTATCAACGAAATTTAATAAAAAAAAACACTGTATCTTTTTTTTGCTATATTCAATAAACAAAGTATTTCAAAAAAAAAATGCGTTATAAAGAACATGGAATTGTTATTGAACCAAATGAAATTGAATTTCCACATGTAATACAAAATAATGCATATCGACAAACAATTCATGTTAAAAATGTAGGAAATAAAAGTAAACGTATACAAATATTTCGACCAGCTATCAAGGTTAATTTTTTTTTCTTTTTTTTTTTTAAATTTTAAAAATAGATTTCAATTTTTTTCTTTTTATAGGATTTTCAATTAATTGTTAATAATCCAGATCAACCTGTTCCACCTGGTCTTGAAGTGACAGGTGTTGTTGAATATGTAGCAAAATCTAATCAAGAACAACGTGATATTATTGTTGTTGACATTGATGGACAAGAAATACAAATTCCTCTATTTGCTTTTCCAGCACGACCAGAAATTTCAGTTGATGGTATGATGTTTTTTTTTTTTAACTTTGATTACTAAATATAGAAAAATAATGTTTATTTCTGTAATTATATTTATTCTAAAATCAAAAATTTTTTTAAAAAATCTTATTTATTTAGAATTAATCGATTTTGGTGTTCATGTTGCTGATAATAAGACTGTTTATAAAACGATTTTTGTTCGAAATACTGGTAGTACAGCTGCACCATATAAAATTGAGTATAAAGGTGAACATCCAATTGGATTTTCACCACATTCAGCAGTTATCCAACCAAATTCTTCTATTACGGTCGAGGTAATATTAAGAAAATAACAATTTGAAAAATTAATTTTAATATATTTGAAAATAATGTTTTTTTTTTAAATCAAAGGTATCTTTATTAACATCAATGGTAACAGAAATTAATGACACTGCTACGTAGGTTGAACAATTATTTGAAAAAAAATTGTTGTTTTTTTGCTTCTTGGTTTTTATTAGATTAGATGCATGTCATAAAACACATGAAATAAAATTAATAGGAAAAATAATGAATCGTCGTTTATGTTTATTACATCCAAAAACTAGTGAAGAATTACAAAAACTTAATTTTGGCTCGTGTTATTATGGTTGTGATCTTACAGCATTAGCTATTTTATATAATGATTCACCTGAATCAGTTGCTTATTCAGCATTAATCGATGATTCAAAACCAACAGTACGGATTTAATAATTTTTGTATTTTCATAACAAAAATCTAATTCATATTTATTTGTAGGATTTAGATCAAGAAGAAACATCTTATGTTGAATATACAATGAATCCATTAAATTCTATAATTACTGTTTTTCCAAATCAAGGCATACTTAATCCATTTGAAAAACGTCCATTATTCTTTCGTTTTAGTCCAAGGTATAAGATTTTTTGATGCCATGTTTGTTCACTTTTGACTCACTAAAAAGTATTTTCGACGAGTCAAAAATCATAACATAGAGGACCAGGATTTTGTGTTCTTTTTGAATATCGACTTAGAAATTTTGTTCGAGAGTAGTGAAATAACCTTTGAAAAGTTCAAAAAATTAGTTCGAACGAAACACGTTTGTACTTTTACTATTTCAAAAAGAACATAAAATTCTGATTCTAACTCATAGTTTTTAATTCGTCGGAAATACTTTCTACCGCGTCAAAAGTGAACAAACATCTTATCGAAAAACTTTCCGATCACCCGTTATAACTATTTTTTTTCTATTAAATAGAACTTATCCGCCAAAACAAGCATTTGCTACTACACTTGATTTACCACCAAGACGTGATATAGCTGCTTTCATGTATTTTGAATTGTTAGGTGCAAGTCCTGGTCTATCAAATATTGAACATAGTAAAACAAAACTTGAAATAGCTGTAGCTGGTACAGCATTACCAGTTATATTATCACTTGAACCACAAGCATTACAATATCAACTAACATATATTGGACAAAAAAGTGAACAATTTATTCATATTTATAATCAATCTGATCATAAATCAATTGATTTTCGTTTTCCATCAATTGCAAATTTTGCTATACAACCAGCAAGTGGAAAATTAAAACCACGAGAAAAATTAAAAATTCTTGTTACATTTATTCCACATCAAATCGGTTTGTTTGAATTCAATTCTTTTTGTTTTTGTTTGTAATTTCAATTGGTTTTTTTTAATAATTTTCTAGGTAATATTAATAAAACACTTATATGTGAAGTATTGGGTGCAGTTGTAAATCCTAATGCACCAGTTTATACACAATCAAAACCTATTCATCAAACACAATGTTTATTAACGGGTGATGCAGCAGTTATTACTGAAATACCAGCAGAAAAATTTAATATGGGTAAATAATTGAATCATTATATTTTTTTTATATATGTTCGGATTTTTTTTTCCGTGTTTCTATAGGTCTTAAACCAATAATTTCTAATGAAGTTGGTATTAATGTGAATACAACACAAGATTCATTAAAACGTTTTTATCCACGTGCAGCTGTTTTAAATAGTGCTAATGATACAATACATAATAAACGTGCATCAACTACATATTTAAATAATTTTAAAAAACATAAAGTATCATTTCCAAATGATCGTGCAAGAAGTATTGGTCCATTTAATCGAGAAGATAGTTTTATGTAGGATTTTTTTTTTAATAAAAAGAAATGATTGTATTATTTCTTTTTTATTTTTATTTTTTGTTCTTTCAGAACACCATTTACTAAAGAAGAACGATATAATTATATTGATCCTGATTATGCATATACAGATGAAGAAAGAAAACAAATTGAAATGCATGAAAATATGTATAATCAATTATTTGATGAACAAAGATATCAACGATCAGAAGTTAAAAGAACAAAGTAAATTGAAAAAAAAAACCAATTTAAAGAATAATTTATAATAATTTTCTTTTTTTGTTTTTTTCTTTAAACATTTAGAGAATATAAAAAATATGATAATGAAACAGATCTTGGAATAAAGCCAGGCAATGGACTTGATTCACCTCATATTACTTTACAGGATGTAGAAAAAAATGTTAATAAAGCTATAAGTAAGAGAACATTCTATGCAATTATCTTCTTTTAAAAAAAAAGTAATTCGAAAAAAACATTTATTTTACGTTCAAATTCAATATAAAATCATAGATATTTCAATAAAATTCATTTGCTAATTAATTTCTTCATGATAGAACACTTTTCTTTTATTTATTTATTTATTCTCAGTAATAAATGAAGCATTAAAGCGTAAGTTAATTTGAAAAATGTTCTATACTATTTAAATATAGGATTTTTCAGCCGAGAAGAAAAGTCAAAGGTAGAACAAAAAAGGAATAATAAAAAATGAAATGCAGAAAGAAAAAAAAAGAAACAGATTATAGACGTAAAGAAAACTTCTACACTTCTTGCTTTTTCTCTCTATCATGAATGCTATACATCTAAAAATAAATATAATTTATGAAATTATTATTTTCCTTTTCTTTTTACTATATTCAAGTTCCATCTTATCCCAATTGGAAATATCGTTTACCAACAACATCTGAATTAGCTGAACAAGAACAAACATTATTACATAAACCATTAAAAGAAGGTCTTAATTCAGTACCAACAACACAAAGAGAAAAAAATGATTGTGCTATACTTTTATCACCAAGTCAATTATTTAAAATTGTTGTTGGTTTGTTTTTGTTGTCACTGTTTTTATTTCAATAATAATAAATTTCTTTTTTTTTTTTTTATTCAGGACCACCAGAATTAAATTTTGGTGAAGTTTGTGTTAATGCACCTGTAACAAAATTTTTATCTGTTCTTAATAATCTTGATCAATATATTCTCGTTCAAATTGATGTATGTAATTTTTCTTTTTGAAAATTTTTTTCTTTACTTAAAAAAAACAACAACAAACATTTCATTTAGGTTGATTCAGCTGCTTTAAAAATGACATCACCATTATGTCAAGTTATACCAGGAAAATCTCATGTACAATTTCCAATAACATTTGAACCAACACAAATTGGTCTTTATCAACGTTCACTCTCATATATAATTAATAATTTTTATCGTCATTATGTTAAAATAATAGCTGATGTTCGTGTACCAACAGTACAATTATCAACAGAAAAACTTCTTATACGTTCATTATCACATCTGTTAGCTGAAGATTCATTTCGTAAAGTTGTTCATTTATATAATCCATTAAATGCACCAGCTGAATTTCGTTGGATACCTATTATTGGTCCAAAAGGAACAGCGTTTTCAATTCGTCCAGCAACAGGTTCTTTTTTCTTTTCTTTTAATTTTATTTCATTAAAAAAAAAAAAAACTTCTTTTAGGAGTTATTGAACCATATCAAACAATTGACAGTGAAGTTGTTTGGTATGGTAGTACACAAGCACCATTAGAAAATTTTTTTACTTTACATGTTTATTCAACGAATGATTCACGAAAAGTACCAGCAAATAGTTCTTCAATAACACCAAATAATGAAACAACACTAACACTTCAATGTATTGCTCAAGTTGGTAAAGCAAAATTTAAAATTCCAGAAAAACGTGTTAATTTTGGTTTAATACCAATAAATATGACATCAAAAAAATCATTTACTATTGTTAATGAAGGAACAAATCATCTTTTTTATCAAGTATAATTATTTCATTTATTTTTATTTTATCAGAGAAATTTTTTAATTGTTTTTTTGTTTTTTAAGATAACTGATCCAAATCCATGTTCTGGTGTTGTTATAAATCCAGCAAATGGTCTTGTTTCAGCTGGTTCACAAACAAGTATAACAATTGAAGTAACACCAATTGAATTAATTAAATTCGATATTAAATTTGGTTTAAAAGTTCTTGGACAAAAAGAACAAGAAATTCGGATGACAGGTGAAGTTATTGAACCAGATTTAAATATTCCTGAAGATGAATTTAATTTTGGTGGTGTACCAATATTAATGAAAGCAACAAAACAATTTCATATTGAAAATAAAGTAGGCGAAAAAGAAATTGTTTTTTTCTATTAAAGGTACCTCCTAGAGTTCGACAGCTTGATCTCGGACTCGATGAACTCTAGTCATCTAGGAAATGTGTAGGATATACTAGTCACCAAGTACAAAGAAATTGGAAAAAAGTATGTCGTCTCTTCGGAGCGATTATCCAATTTCGATTAGAAAATTTCACTGAGAGTATCAAAGTACGGGTTCGAAAATTTTGAATCCGCCAGACCTTACCTCCCTCCCCTACTTTCTGATGTTTCTGGCGACAAGTTCATCAAAAAAATTAGATAGATCTCGATGATTAGAGCAAAATTTGTCACAGACTTAAAGTTTCCGAATGCTCTCTTCTATGAGATACTGAGGTCATAATGACCCTAATTTTCACCCTCCTCCAGCTTTTCTGAGATGTTATGCTTGATCGAGCTGAAAATGTCGTTGTAGGCGTTAGATACCGTTTGAGGTGAATTTTTTTGTTCTGCAAATAACAAAAACTAAAATATTGAAGGTACTCTAAAAAAACCCATGGTTTTTTTTTAAATAAAAAAAAAGTTATCCATCCCAAATAGTGTATTGTATATGTGCAAAATACTAGACAGGAGAAACGAGGACGTTTCTGCACTTTTTGCTCATAAAATAGTTGGTTTGAGAAAAAACGCAAAACAATGCCCAGTTTTCACTAATATGATTTCTCGAATTTGTTAAAGTTTAAAGACAATTTTTGGATGAATAGATAGTTACTAATTCAAACTATACAATGACTACAAAAATGAAAAAAACAAAAATTTTGCCTCACGAAAGGAGTTATTCTTAATTTAATTGCTGAAACAAGTAAAAAGTTTAGATATTTGTCTAGAAAAAAATAGATGAGATCATCTCGAGTTGATTTATATATGTGTATGACTTTAGGTGTTTCAATAAAATTCATTAAGCACAGCAAACATGTTGTATTTTTATTCGTGAGACAAAAAAAAAAATTCACACAATATTTAACCTTTTACACGAAGACATTTATCCATTCGAAAATGTTTTTTAACACAAATATTTGGTGAACAACAACGAGCAAGACTAAGTTTACAGCGAACACATCGACGTGGTTGTCCCGAATTATGCTGATGTTTATGGCGAAATATACTTCGTCGGGATATAATATGATTGTCATTGCTTAAATCATGATCATTGTTATTTATGTCCGATTGTATTAAATCCGATAGGACAATAGTTAAAAAAAGGCCAAGAAAGAATACAATTGTTAATATACGTGTTAGCTGCATGATTTAAAATGATAGAAATAATGTTAGGGAAAAAAACTGTAGCGAGTATTTATCTATTGCTATCTAATGATGATCAATTAATACTTAAAATAGAAAAGCTTATTAAGTAATAATAGATTAGATATGAATCTAAAGAGAATATGCGTCGGAAAAATACATATTTGTCTTTAGAAATATGCGATGGTTGAATCAGTATATATGAAGAATAATAAAGTTTCTGTCAACTAGTTAAAATATATTTGCTTATGTATATAAATCAACACTAAGTTTGATGATAAGATATGGTTATATTTTGATGGATGTATACAAATGTATTTATAGTACAAATATTTAATTGTATTGTTGCTGTTATGTTGAAAGCTAGAAAATTTGCTATATTTAGAAAACAACTTGATTACTAAAATTCTGTTTTTTGTATGACATTCTTCGTATGGTTTAGCAGATACTTAGATTTTGATTGAAAATTTTCAATGAAGCTTAAGGACAAATTTAATCATAATGATATTAGATTGCTACTTGTGATTTTGTTTTATTTTCTCTCGATTATGATATCAATAACTTGCGCGGAGGTGTATCTATTTGAGAATATTGTCAGCTGACTTGGTGGTTTATTAACCGAATAAATACTGATGCTAAACTCGACAACGAACTATTCGTTTTGAAAATTACACAAGAATCTACTATTAGTTATTATCATGCGTAATCAAATCATTGCCATTCTTGTTTCTCTTCTTCTCTGTGGTACTCTTTTGATTTCGGCTAATCCTGCTGCATCTGTTCAAGATCAACGTCGTGCTATATCATTTCCAAATAAATTTCCATTATCCAATCCATTCTGTATTCCAATGTTATGCTTCGCTCCATGCATGTGCGGTAGTCAACCTGATTTTCGCGGATGTGAAAGTTGCAGTTGTCTTCCATGTGATGGTAGTTCATGGCCATTTTATTAATCTGTTATTTTCATTAAATAAATGAAAAATATAGTTTAAAAGAAAATAAAAAAGAAAAAAAGACCAATATGTTCATTTGTTTTGTTGTAATTGCAATCCATAATATATAATATGCTAATTGAATGTAGAAAAAAAAAAAATATATATATACATATATTTCGATATGCTTTAAAACTTAATTTAATTATTTGTAATAATCGTTTATATACACATGTATCGAAATAAGCCTAGATAAATATGATTCTAATTTCTATTACACGAATCCTTCACTAGTATTCATTGTTGTTTTCTTAACATAAGTATTATCGGAAATATTTCTTGAAAAACTTTATGATATATCAAAAACTCTAAGTATACTTAGAGTTTCATAATGAAATTTATGTAATAGCATCAGAAAGCTATCTATCATGTTTGTTACATGATTAAAAATGAATTGACTATAAATATATACAATTTAAAGTGAATTATATTAATATTTTCTCACGAACATAATTTAAAAATGTTTAACTTAAAACTTTGATCTATCTCAAAGATAGATGTAAATATTTAATAGTAAAACTCATGTCTTTTCTGTTTATTTTCCAGGGCACTGTCAAAGGTATTGTTGAAATAAATCTTTCAAAATATCCCGATTTTAGTATAAAAACAAATCCACCTATTGGTAAACATTAAAGGATTTTTTTTATTTAAATCTGTTTTTTTTTGTATATTCTAATTTAATCCATAGGTAATGAACAATGTTGTACACAAAATGGTCAAGTTTATAGTATAACTGTTCAACCAAATGAATCTATTGAAGCTGAACTTATTCTTGTTCCAGCTGAAGTATATTTGTTCTTTTTTCACATTTCTTTATTACGTTTTTCTTTGTCTTTTTTAAGATTGCTTTCTATGATTTTCTTCTTCCAATTCGTACATGCCCACCATTAGTTAATGTTGAAGGTTTATCACAAGCATCAAAACCTTCATCAGCTATACATCATCATCGTGAATTAAGTGCAAGTGAACAAAAAGCCTTACAACCATCACATCCACCTATAAATCGTCGTATACGTGCAACAGCATTATCTGATTGTTTACAATTATCAACAAAAGAATTACATTTTCAAATGTATTCAACACAATATAATGCTATGAAACAAGGTGCTTATTGTGATTGTCAAGAAATCATATTAATAAATAATAGTAAAAAAAAAATTCATTGGCAACTTGATTTACGTGATAATATAACATTAGATAATGATATATTTCGTGTAGTACATTCATCACTTGTACCATTTATAAGTCCATCAACAAATATTGGACCAGAAAGTGAAATTGAACCCAAAGAAATTTTTTCATTTAAAATTAATTTTATACCAAAAAAACCTGGAATATATAAAACACGTATACCATTTTATATAAATCATAATCAACAAATACCTTATACATATATTGAATTAATTGGAGAATTAATTATGCCAAGTTTAATATTTGAACCAAGACGTTTAATTCTTCCACCAGTACCACTTGATATTGAAAGTGTTGGAACAGTTCGTGTACGAACAAAAGGTTTTGAAAAGTAAGTTTAAATAATAAACAAAATTCATTATTGATATTGGTTTTTTTTTCTCTTTTAAATTAGAAATACAAAATTAATTATCTTATCTCATGTTAAACCAATAGATGTTTCATATGAATTTCATGCATCATTTGTTGAACCAGCAATAGTTACTGTTGATAAACAACAAGATTTTACGATGAAAATATTTTTTAGTAGTAATCATTCATATTCTGAAAAACTTATTGTTAAAATAATTGATGAAGAAAGAAATAGGTTAGTTGTTTTTATTTGTTTGAAATTAATTTTGTTGGCTTATTTGTATTTTTCTTTTTGTCAGTTTTGAATATGAAGTTTATGTTACAGCTGATAATTCAATATTTACATGTTATTCATTTTTATGGAAATCAGAAAATGATTATCAAATTGTTGTACAACCAGGTCAAATTATGAAAGGAAGTAGAATTAGATCTGATGAAAGTAATTCAAGTGGTATGAATAAATAAATTTTATTTTTTGTATATCAAATCGATATTAAATTATTTTTAATTAATAGGTGAACCACTTTTAGTTCAAAAACGTACAGCAACAAGTTCAAATTCTCGACCAAATACAAGTACAAGTGCAACATTTGATCCAATTGATCAAACATCTGATGAAACATCAACAGATGAAAATATATCAGCACAAAATCGAAATGAACGTTCTCCGGTAAATAAAATTCTAATGAGTAAAATAGAATAAATAATCATTTTAGTATGTTTTTTTTTTCTTTGAAATATCTCAATCTGATTTTTTTTTTGTCATTTAGAAACAAATTCTTTTTTCTTATCAAAAGATTTAATTTTTAATTGTCTATAAAACTGTAGATTTTTATTAATGAAAGAAATCAATTTATTATGACACTTATTTTTGACTCTATAATCTATTCCCATTTGTTATTAGAGTAAATGTTGATTGAAATTGGAATAATCTAACAAATTTGAGCATTAACTATTTGAAAACTAATGATCTTTATCGACATAAATCCATATATGACTTCTATGTCGGTTTTGTTGCTGCTTATTTCATAGCTAAAAATTCTCAGTTACTTATATGAATTATAATTCTGCCAAAAGTTTATTAAATCAGAGTACTATATATACTCTTATAAATGATAACATCAAGAAGTTTAATAATTACAGAAGATTCAAATATAATAACACAAATTAACATATCATCATTTACATTAATAATGATGTCTGCATCATTGATTTTAAAAATTAATAAGATATAATGGATGTTAGAATACATAGATAATGATTATAATTATATGGTAATGCAACCTATTTCATCAATTTTCATACATTATTTGTTAAATAATATGCTGATATTCTATAATTCATGAGTTTTTCAATGTATTGTAATGGATTATTTTTATTTTATGACATAAATACATTAAAATTCATGAGAAAGAACAAATAATTTTCATCAATTTTTTTTTTCGTTTAATTTATTATAAGAAAATAATGCATTGTGTTCAAATAGTTGTTCAATGACCAATAATACATTGAAACATTCATGGATTATATAGCATTAGAACGTTTTTTTGTAAAATAATACATCGAAATTCATGAAATAAGTTGCATTATTATGTTCAGAATAATCAATGAACAAATTAGTTAGATTATTCATTTTCAATGGACATTTACCAATGATAAATGAAAATAGATTATAGAGTCAAATATAACATCACCTGAAACTTTTGCAAAAAGCTTAAACAGGATAATAGTTTATATTCGAGTACGTTTTTATTCAGAAAATTTGTAAACATTCATTCATTAATAAGAATATACAGTTTTAAAGAGAATTAAAAATTGAATCTTGTTATGAAAGAAAAATTTCGAAAAGGCAAGAACTGGTTGAGCGATCAAAAAATACTGAAAGAGTTATTTACTTTGTTGTACCCGTTATTAATATTATACGATTGTTATAGAACTTAACTAGCGCATAAAATCAACAACAACTTAAAAAATTTAAATTTTTAATAGCTAAGAAAAACTTACACATTTATACAAAAGCTGTTAAAACTATTCAATAAACAAATAATTTTATTTGATTTTGATTTTCGTCAAATTAAAGTCTATAGTTGCTAGTCTACTGATGCAAAAAATTCCAAATTAATCCATTGATCTATTGAGTTTTAATTAATGATATAATCACAGCGTGTCGTTTTTCATCCTTTCAAAATTATTCAAGTACTTTTTTTTTGAAAATTGTTGCGAGCTTGTTATAAGTTGAAATCTCCTTTATGATACATGATGCGATAGAACAAATTCTGCTCTACATTAGAAGTACTTTCTATCGTGACTGTTTTTTGAGTAAAAGTCAAAAACCAATGTTTTTAGGAGTCATATCGGAAACTGTCAAGAAAAAACATGACAAAAGACAATTCATTTTTCATATGATGCTTTGCTCGTTTTACCATCAATCACAGGTAGAATTTTTTGTACGAACTCATTCACTCATTGTAGGAGGTATAAAAAATTGTTTTCACAGTGTGAATTCTTAAAGAGTCTTTTTCTATAAAAAGCTGTTATATTTGAAATTAAAACCGATTATATTACTCAAATTATATGCCTTTATTACGTTATACATTGCAGGCGTAGAAAGCTTATCGTAGTCTCAGTAGTAGAATAGATATGTGTCTCATCAAACAAAGACATGTCAAGTCAAACTTAACATGATTCATTGTTTTAACTTTTATCTTCTATCTGTACAGACATGATCCTCAAAAATTAGTTATGTATTTGATGAGATCTACATATAAGTTGTTGCTTGAATTATGGTAAGGTTTTTACTCCTGCTATTTATAACATAACAAAGGTATATAACTTAAGTGATATAATCAATTTTGATTTCAAATATAACAGCTTTTTATAGAAAAAGACTCTTTGCGAATCTATGCTGTGAAAACAATTTTTTATATCTTCTCCACTGCGTGAATGAGTTCGTACAAAAAGGTCTATATGTGATTGATGTTAATATTGGCTAAACATTATATGAAAAACAAATTATCTTTTGTTACGTTTTTCGTAACAATTTCTGATATGGATAAAAAAAAAACATTGGTTTTTTACTTTTACTCAAAGAAAACCTATGATAAAAAAGCATTCCTTATGTAGAACAGAGTTTCTTCTATTGAATCATATATCATAGAAGAAATATTAACTTATAACAGTCTCGCAACAATTTGCAAAAATAAGCTTATCGTCAATAAGAACTAAACAGATCAAAGGATTGATCTAAGTATACCAGAGATTATGAGATGTAATTTGACGAAAACCAGATCATTTTAGCTCATCTAGCCTTTGAGATATACACAAAAGAAAAAGAAAACTATCTACTAATTGGATAATTTTGACAGCTACGGTATGTTGGATTTAGATATTAAATTGTTTTAAGCAACTTTAATTAGAGTTAAAGTTTAAAAAGATTAATTACAATTCAAAATTTGATATAGTTATCAAAAGATTTAATAGAAATATTCTTTTAGATCTATAAAAGAATAACTAAAAAATACTAATTAAAATTTTTTAATCCAGAAAAGTCTTAATGAAAAATAATAGCATAATTTTCAATTGATCAATATTAATTTATACTTGTAGTCAAAGTTGTCAGATCGAAAAATGAAAAATTTACATTTTAAAATCAGAAAAAAGAATCTGTAAAGTAATTTTTATCATGTTAAGATGTCCGTTCTAATTTCATAATTAAAAATCGATAAAAATAATATAATATGTCAGATTAAATCAGTATGACTAAAAATTAAACAATGATTCAATCTCGAATATATCTTCTTATAAAACTTTTTATTACAATTAGACACCTTTCCGACTATGTTTTTTCGATAATGTCAGATGAATCGTTTTCGAAGTGAAATTCTTCAGTTGGTCTCGAATGTGCATTTTTTTACATATGGAATATCTTCTTGGCATATAGCGAACAGCAGCACATCATTATTATCAAGGTTCCGTAATTTAATTTTGTCACTACTTCATCATTATGAAAAAGTCACTTGAGAATTATTGTATGGAATGTCTTAGAAACCTTTTTTTAAAGTATTCTTTCTATTGACTTTTATTTAAAGAAAAAAAACCTATTTCATTCATTTGCTTATAAAATGTTCTAGAACTACTTATTGAATAGAACTCGCAATAGAAAAAAAGGTCAAAGGGTCGAAAATTCGACAACTTATTTATAATCAACTTGATAATATATCACAAAAAAAACCCATCGTATATTCCTTCTCATTTCAGAAATTCTATATAAAATTATTTATCTTTTGTTTTTTGAATTAAATATTTCAGACACCTTATGCTCGTATTCGTTCTGGTTCATCAAATACATTTCATCAAGCAACAACTGTTAGTCAAGAATTAAATGCTGTTTCAATTCCATATTTGGATAATGATTCAAAAACATTTCAATGGCTTGTATCAACACTTGAACGATGGTATTCGAATCAAGGTTGGCCTAAAGGTACACATTCTGTTAAAATTCCTCAATCATTTCGAAAGTAAATTTATCTTATTTCTTTTTTTTTTTTGCTTGAAATACGTTTGGTTTTTTGTTTCTTTTTCTATAGTGCATTATTTAAACGACTATTTGAAACAGTTGGAACCAAACAAAATGCAAAAGAAGAACAAAAAACAATTTATGATATGATAACACATTTAAGTGGACATGCATTACCAGGTATACCACAAAATTCTGTACCACCAAAAAAAATGGATGAAGCTACAAAACAATATTTATGGCAACATCGTTTATTATTATTATTTTTAAAGTATTTTATCAATTTATAATCTTGATTTATTAGACCGAAAAACAAAGAATTGTTTTTTTTTTCTTTTGTTTTTCATAGAACACAAGGTTCATGTACAGCTTTTATTCGTCCAGAATATCTTCTTCCATTCGATTTATATAATGTTTATGTACAAATGCGTGAAACAGCTTTATCAGCAAGTATACCGAATGAACAAAAAGATACTGAATTAACTCAAGAACTTACAAAACCTCTTCATTTATCACAAGAAGTTTTTGAAACTGTATCCAAAAAAACATGGGTCGATGTACTGATGCAAATACTTAAAGTAATTCTTTAATTTGATGCTATGAAATAAACTTCTTCCTCAATACAAAAAATCATGAAGTTCTATTTTTGAAAATTCATATTACTCTTCCGAAGATGGCTTTCTATTACGCCTTGGAAAATTCTTTTTGTGGATAGTCTTCTATTCCGTACGGGTTTAATTCTTTTTTTTTTCTTTTTTTAGAGTCTTGTACTTGGTCGTATAACACCAAAATCATATGAACAATTAGGTATACCAGAACGAAGTAAATTAATGCCAGATATAAATACTGATCCAACATCAAGTAATATTTATGGTATTAGTGAACGAATATTATTAACATGGCTTAATTATTGTTATTCAAATTATCGTGAACAAGTTTGGACACATCGTGAACAATGTAAAGAAAGTTTTATTATCTATAATTTGAGTTGAATCTGTTTTTGAGTCATGTTTATGTATTCGAGATATTTTGTATGATAGACAGAAAAAAAAAAGAAAACTGATTGATTTCGAAAAGAAATAATCGTATTGTTATTGATTCATTATTGTAAATGAGAAAAAAATAACAAAAATTGTTTATGTATTTTATTATTTTAATTCTAGCTAATATGCCATCTGGTCGTTGGATTGTCAATTTTGATATTGATCTTGTTGACAGTATTGTACTTGGTACAGTATTAGGTGCCTATTGTCCATTTTTAGTATGTAGAATTCATTGAAAAATTTTCAATAAAAAAAAAACAAAGTAACAATGATTTATTTATTTCGTTTTTATTATTAGATTGAACCTCATTTACAACGTATGTATGTTCATCCAACAACTGGTGAACAATATTTACAAAATGCACTTATTATTATTTCTTGTTTATTACAACTTGGTCTTGAATATGATCTTCAAGCATTAGATATAACACGTGCTGATCCTATATGCATGTGTTTATTTGTTTGTTATTTATATGAACATTTACCTGAGTATTTATCCAAAGGTACAATACAATTTGGTGGTATTTTACATGAACCATCGACATCACAAGTTAAAATAACAAATCCAAGTATACAAACATTAACTTATTCAATGAATATTATTGGTCGCGATGCTGATGAATTTCAACTTGTTAAAGGTGCAACATTAAGTATACCAGCTAAAACATCATTATTAGTTAATATTCAATCGAAAAATAATCGTCTTCGACCAACTGATGCTGTTTTATTATTATATGGAAAACGAACAAGTACTTATCCAGGTTCAGCTATGGTCTTTTATTTACAAGGTTCAATACAAACAGTTACACCAAAAGTAAGAAATAAAATAAAAAAGGAGAAAAAGACAAAGGAAAAAGATTCTTTTACACTGATCGTATTTTTTTTTTATGCATGTCAATGAAAACATTTGTTCTCTATTGTCCTTCTTCTTATAATAGTGTGTTTATTCGACAAAGGTAAAGATCAAGTTTTTGATATTTTGTTAATTGACTTGTAATGTTTTGTTGTGTTTTGTTGTTAACTTGATTGACTTTTAAACAATCTCAATTAGTTTTTTTTTAAGAATATTGATAAAAATTTTTTTAAATTTATTTTAATTAGAAAATTCATCGTATTGAAGCACCACTTTATAAAATAACAAAATCAACAATTGAAATAACAAATCCATATGATCAAGGTGGTATCTTTCAAGTAGCTATTGTTAATTCATCTGAAAATACACAGGAAATGAAAAATCCATTAGTTACATCAATTGAAGGGTGAATATTTCCGTTTTTTCTTCGTTAGATTTTCTTTTAAATATAAATCTCTCTTGTTTTTTTTCTTCTATTGATAGAAATAAAAAAGATACAGTTGAAGAATTATTTCAGAATTTAAAAAAAACTAAAAAAAGATCAAATCAAAATCATGAAGCTGATTGTTTTTTTATTGAACAAACTTCAATTGAATTAAAAGCACATGAAACAAAACATTTTGAAGTGCAATATATTGCAACAACATCCAAACGTCGTGAAGCATTACTTGTTTTTATGAATGAAACAATAGGAGAATTTCTTTTTCTTATTGAAGGTATTCCAAAGAAACCTGAGTATGCATTATAAAATATTTATATTTACATTGTATACATACATTTATTCTTTTTCTTTTTTGTAGACCATTTCCCGTATCCAGTGACAAAGCAATGAAATTTGATCAGAAGAAAGGTAAGCAATCAATTATTGAAGAGAGTTTTTCACATTTCTTAGAACAAAATTCAGTAATGTCTTTTTTCTATCGAAAACTGTTTTGATCATAACAGGTGACCCAATAAAGAATAGATGTTTCAGTATTTTGAAAGATCTCTTATTTATAAATCACTCGTTACAATGCTTAAAATATCTTAGAAATAGTATTTATATTGTCGAGGAATCAAGAAGAGATATTTGCAGAAAAAGATAAAGTAACGTTTTGTTGTTTAAGCTAAAAAAGATATAGACAAGGATAGAAATAATAAAATTTACTAAACAATACAATCACTATTAGAATTCATAGTACAATTTCTAATTCTAAAAGATATTTTTTTGAGTAAAATCGTTACACTAACATATTAAGAATATATGTCAAAAGAAAATCCAAAGTCTCATAATCTATATATAATCTAAAAGTCTTCTGTTTTTATTTCTCTCGATATATACGATTTCTATTCAAGCATAGAATTATCATTTATAAAATATTTATAATTAACATTTCATTATTTTTATTAGCTAAAATAGAAAAACTACGCTTTCAAGCTGTAGTTGGTGTAACAAATGTATTTGATATTGATATTCCTGTAAAAAATAGTCAACGACACAATGCTTTAGTTGCTGTTCGATGGCAGGTATGACAAAAATAAACCTCTTCAGTTTTACCTTTTAATATAATTATTTATATGCGAAAAAAACAACAGGGCATGTCAGAACGTGAACGACAAAAACAAACATTACTTGGTTTAACTAATCAATTACCAGAACCTTCAAAAAAAACTTTTCATCCATATTCTCGTTTACCTGAATTTAAAGTTCAATCATCATCAACATCAAATAATTTTATTATTCCAACAAGTTTATCATTTCCAACCGAAGAATTATCTGTTAAATTACCAATACGTTTTCAAGCTGATAAAACAGGTATTTATTCAACAAGAGTTTCTTTAACATGTGGTGATGATATACGTGATTTTGATATTGAAATACATTGTGTTACACAAAGTGATAATGATAAACAAACAGCTGGATTACATATGAGAACAAGTGTATTTACACCTGTACAACAAAACATTCCAATTGTATGTTAAGATTTATTTATTTTTATTTGAATTTAAAAATTCATTGTTTTTTCTTTTAGGCTAATTCAACTGAAGATGATTGGAATATGACAGCAACATTTTCGGGTAATAAAGCATTTTCTGGACCAAAAACATTTCGTGTTGAAGCTAAATCAGTCTATCAATATCCATTAACATTTCATCCACAAATTGAAGATGATAAATTTCAAGCTCAAATGATAATTAGTAATGCTGATACAGGTTTTACACAAGCATATAATCTACGTGGTAAAGCTGATCGTGGACCACCTGTAAGTTAAATTATGTTGTGAAACACAATCTAAAAGAAGTGTTGAAGTATAGAAGTAAAAATTTGGACGTTCCACAGATCATAAGCAGGTGCTATTCACAAAAGAACATTTCAAATTGTTTGATCGCTTTCTACTTGAAGCTATTTCTATTGAATCGATCATGATGACTAGTAACAAAAGTCTGTTTTGGTTTGATTTTCCGATCTTCACGTGTTGAGTCATCGGCGTCTTACTCAAGTTTTACTCTGTAAGCATAGGATTGTTGAGAATCTAGATGATCAAATTTCAAACTGAAATTTTGTCCATAAATAGGATTGATAGTTACTAGAAACGTCTTTCTTGTGAAACATACACCCCAGAAAAATAGGTGTTTCTTTAAAATATATATATTTTAGCAAATATTTTGGCTCAAACTTTGAGATGTTTCTAGTGATTATCAAATCTATCTATGGACGAACGTTCAGTTCAAAATTCGATCATTCAGGTTCTCAACGATCCTATGCTCGTTGGACAAAAACTGAGTAAAACACCCATAACTCAACTCACGAAGATCAGAAAACCAAACCAAAACATACTTTTTTACTACTTCTTGCGACAGATCGAATGGCAATAATCTCAAGCGAAAAGCGATTGAATAGTCGAAAATGTTTCCTCGTCAGAGTCTATGATAAACTGTGTATTAATAATATTTCGTTATAATATATGAACTAATTTCTTATTGTATTTCTAAAGGATTAATAAAGAAATGTGTCTGAAATTAGATAGAATAAATTACATCGTGTTTCTCATTTTAATCCCATAGGAATTTTGCTAACGCCTTATACAGAATGCAGTTTAAGAAAAAGTCTTTTTCCTTTATTAGATCGGTCATTTACAATTAGAAAGCAAAGTTGGTTCAACGTAAGTTTAACTTTGAAAGGAAATAATTAAATAAATAAATTTCTTATTTTATTTTATTTTTTTTATATAGAACAACTCATACTATTAATATATCAAATAAAAAAGCGAAGAGAACTGCATATTTTGTCACATGTAATCTTCCATTTGTTCAAGGACCACCTTATGTTTGTGTTCAACCAAAAAAATCTGCTCGATATGAATTTGAAATTTGTCCACCAAAACGAGGCACTTATAAAGGTGTTGTCGTTTTTCAACCAGGACCATGGCCTATTAAGTATGTTTGAATTGCAGTAAATAAAAATAAAAACTCATTTTTCATTTTTGTTTTTTTAATTTTTATTTAAATAGAGATATTGATTCTGATGGTGATGAAATTCCACCACTTGAACAAGATGATCCGGCAGATTTTCAATATTCACTTTGGTTTACGGTTGATATTAACGTTCAATCACCTAATCCTCAAACAACAGTTGATTTAACAGCACCATGTTTAGTATGTTTAGTTAAATATGATGTTTATTTAGCAAAAAATATCTGCTAGAAAATTTTTCTTTTTTATGCAATATTTTATATATTTATTGATTGAAATCAAATGATGAATGTCTCATAGATGAGTTATTATTTAAAAAGGCTTTGAGAAATATTAATTTCAAATGATTTTTCTGGAATCTTCGAACGTTAATTATTGAATGTCTCGATCGTGCTGCTAATTCTTGTTTTGAATAATAGATTAGAGATTCAAGTTTTTATTGTTACGAGAGAAATTCTTGACTGTAATACAAAGATTAACTTCTTTTTTCTGATACGTAGAAATATTAACAAGGTAACTTCGTAAATGACTAAAAACTTTTGAGTCCATATTTTTCCTAGTAGTGTAGAAGAATACTAGAGTAGAACAACTTTCGAAAAGGTTCGTGGCCTTTTGGGATGTTAATCGAACTATTGAATTCATTTCCGTAGGATTCAAGAAGTAAAAAACGGATTTTTTCAGTTTTAATCGAAGACAATCCGAAAATTTGAAAGAGTACAACAATAAAATCCACAAAAAACTTTTAAAAAATCTATTAAGATTCGGAAATCTGTAGAAGTCTAACTCTGCTGTTCCCATCAATAGGAGCTTACATTTTCAATAAAAATTTATGATTGAATTCCTGCCTGAAATTTAACTGACACAAAATTCTCACTTTAACTAAGATGCATAGAAAATTTCAGGATCTTTATATCTCGTCTTTTCTAGATATAAAGTTTTCAACACCTAACATCTTCTCCTTGATATCGAGTAAACTATGTAAAGAATAGTATGTAAGTGTGGGTGTTTTCCTCTTCATACTGATACGCACAGCTACACCCACAACCTTTCACGAATTCGACTGAATCGAACTATTGAACCTCCCACAAAATGTAGAAATTATACTATCACTATGAGTTTTTTTGGGTAAAAATAAAGACGAATAAAACCTTCTTTTGATGGTATCTGTTTTTGACCAAGCAACATATTTAATCAATTTGGTAATAGATTAATTAATCGTAATAGAATGGATCATATTTGATGCCGACTTGTTTTCAGTTATGTATTCATTCGGTGATATTGAAATAGGAGAAAATAGAAATTACCTATATATTGAATGAAAAAATAATCTATGCCATTATAATATAGACTGAAATCTTGAATATCTAGAATAGATATAGGTCGATGTGACCGAATGTCTTTATAAGCTATTCATTGTTGTCAATTATTCTCTATCTGGTGTGACAAAATGATTTTCATTTTTTTCATAGAAATAATCTCATATACATTTATTATAATTAGAGAAACGATCATTGCTTATTTAACAATATTTATTTCAAAAGAACACATTTCTATGATCAATATGTAAAAGTAAATTAAGCAAGAAAATCACAATTTATAATTGATTCTAGTAGCCGGAAAATTTTTGAAGTCTCGACATCCGGCAGCTGATTAATTTTCAATGAAGGCGTATAAATCAGAATATAGTTTTGTTTTCTTTTTCGCGAAATAGCAAAAAAAACAAAGATCTATTAAATAACTTATCGGTTTCTTTTTTAAATTTAGGGTTCAAATTCATTAATTATTCCATTGAAAAATCCGCTTGATCATCCAATACGATTAGATATTGATTTAGAAACATTACCAGATGTTATTGTAAGATTAATTTTGACCAGTATTGTTTTTTGTTGTTGTATAGATAAATATTTATTTTTAAGGGTAATGATTCAATAGAAATAGAAGCAAATGGTGAAGCTCGTTATGAACTTATATTCAAACCGAAAACTATTGGAAATTGGAATGGAGGGTAAGAAACAGAAATCTTTAGAGAAAAAAAAACTAAAGATTTATTTATTCAATATATTTTTTTTTCTTTTATTAATTTTTAATTATTATATTTTATCTCAATCAATATGTCAGAAGAATATTTTTCTGCTAGAATGAATTCTATCGATTATATGGAAAAAGAGAGTAATCAGCCGTGTTAACTGTCATACTTATATATATATTTTTCTAATTGATAGACAACATAAAAAATAAACGTGTGTAAATTTCTAAAAGTTCATTTGTTTTTGTTGTTGTTTCTTTAGTCTTATCTTTTATAATGATGAAATTGGTGAATTTTGGTATGAAATTAATTTAATTAGTACAAATCCACAAAAAGTTGAATTACCATCAATGAGTGCACCACTTGGAGGGTAAGATATATATTTATATATAAATGAGTGAATTGTAATTTTACGATTGGTGCAAAAAACCGAAAGTAGACCTAAACAATATCTGAGTAGTACATTGTATTATACTGTATGTTTATATTACACAGCACACGTTTTCTAAATATTCACCGAGACATGACTCACTTCGATGTAAACATATCGTAAGAAACATTATTTAATGGAAAAACCGATTATTACTCGCTGAAATTTCATGTAATAAAACTGGTTATTAATTCTGAGCTGATGTTTGCTCTTAAAGTAGAGTCAATTTCGAAAATGGAACAAGTTTTCAATAATATAAAATGTAATCTATCTTGTCTCACTGTTCTTTAAAATATCATATTAAAACTGTTTTTCTACAGGTCGTAATAGACTACTCAAACTCTATGTAGTAGAAATACTTTTTAAAATTTAGAATCGATGTTCGAAATAAAAGAAAGATGCATTTCTACAATGAAATAGATTCAATCGTAAAAAATACTATTTATTTTAATTTATTCTCAATTGAAATATTATATGATAAAATTTTATTCCATATTTTGTTCTGTAATGAAAATTTCTCGAGAACATTTGTCATACAGTATTTCCGACGATTAGACATGAAAAGAGAAAGGTACATAATTCGACAGAATACTTCAAATTGATTCTCAGATAACTCTATACATCCACACTCACTCCGAGACCAGTAACATACAAAAAAAATTGTTCGAATTGATCAACCAGAATAAAAGTTATTAACCAAATACAGCTAAAGTCTCAATCGTATGAAAAAGTTAATATTCACTCATATATATATATATAAATTATTATTAAATATTGATTAAATCATCATTGTAATATGTTTTTTTTTTGTTTAAAGAAATGCTACACAAGAAATAACAATTGAAAATCCACTGGATGAACACGTTACATTTCAAACAATATTATCAAATAATAATAATTTTACAATAAATACTGATCAAGATACAATAACAGTTCAACCTAAAAGTCAAGCTAAAGTTAATATTATATTTAATCCTTCATCAATTGGAAATGGAACTGAACAAAAACATCAATCGAAAATTTCATTTGTTAATGATAAGGTTTGCATATAAAAGAAGGAAAAGAAAAGAAGAACTATTAATTTCAATTTTTACAATCTTTGTTTTTAAATGCACATACATTAGATTCAAACAAATCAGGATTCTCTTCCGAGTACTGAAAAAGTAACATGATGCTTTATCTTGCTCTGCTATACCGCTTTGCTGATAGAAAATTATATTGCATTTAAAACAAAAACGAATTTATTTAAATTTAACAGATATTTGAAATAAATTAGTTGAATAAATCTCTCCGACGATTAGTAGGAAGAAAAATCTATGTTAAGTGAAGTGACTAGTCCAATGGTATTGATATCAGAGCTGATCATTGGACACAGAAGCTGATCCTGTATTTAATCTAATTTTTATTAGAATTTTCGCATAATACACACCGGCATCAGTAATACTTGATACGTATTGAGAACGATGATGTATTTGGGTATAGGAGTCTTCTGTAACTCTCAACATAGAATGATGTATAACGTAGTAGTCTTCTTATAACAAAACGTTCCACATATACATAGAGTAAGTGTCTCTCACAGTGATTTTTCAGTAAAAAAAAAAAAAAGAAGTTTTTTTTTATCGAATTTGACTTTCTCAGGTAATAGTGATATTGGAGAGATGATAGAGCTATATTGAGCAGAAAAGATGGTCTTTCTAAGTTAAAAAATATATGTCTGGCTCGTCTATGAAAAAATGCCTATTGTATTCCGGGCGGTAGAACTGACTGAAATAGCAGGAGAGGACAGAAAAAGTTGTCCTGTGTTCAGCTATGATCGATATGAATATGTATGGAAATTGTAATTTTGTATTTTGGAAACATCTCGTACCATCTCTCACATTTGTTCACACTACTGCCGGTATATCGGCAATAGATTGCCAGTCAAAAAACAATTATTGGTATATCGTGATAGAAAGGCAGTTAGAACATAACCAACCGTTGAAGTATCAAACTGCTGTCGGTTGATTTGTGGTATATCGAACAGTTTACGAACGTTTGTTTTTTTGACTCAAATTCCATGGTATATTTATCTAAATATTTCAATACTATCCTCACCTTATGATCTACGTTTTGAAATGAAATGAAAAGGAAAAAAACATAATTATTCAATTGATCATTTATTTCTATTGCTTGTTCAAAGTGATTTCTGTTATATATGAATGCTTAATACTGATGTAATTATTCATTTAATTATATTCTTTTTTTTTAATTTTAGCTTGGTACATTGAAATATACTGTTAAAGGTGTTGGTACAAAACCTCAAAAACAACAATCTCCTATTATTATGACAAGTGAAACTGGTGTTAGCTCAACAACAAATATTGATTTTCAAAATCCATCTAATCATCCGATTCGATGTGATTTTTCTCTTTCATCTGGTAAGAAAAAAAATGTCAAACACATTCTTTATATAAAATGAAATTTGTTTTCTTTTTTTAATAGGAATGAATAATTCATTTCGTATTTTACTTGATAAAATTGAAAATATATCAATTGGACCACGAGAAAAATTTCATATTCCAATTGCGTTTTGTCCAGAAACCTTATCTCGACATGACGCACAATTACGTATTATTGGACGTTTACCAGAAGGAAAAGCTTGGTCACTGGACAAGTAAAAAGAACTTGTTCTTTGTTTCAATAAATTCTTTAATGTTTATATTTTGTTTTTAAAGTCCTGATGCATCCGAACTTTCATGGACATATCCTTTACAAGGCATTGCTTTTAATTGGATTCGTCAGAAAGATGAAGCGGATAATCAATTGACAATAATTGAATGTGTAGCTGGTGAACGAGTTGAACAACAACTTGAATTTGAATTAAATCGACAATTATTTCGTTTTGATAATCGACATTTAAATAGTAAAAAAAAAACCAAAACTGTTTTTTTTTTCAGTGCAATAAAAATAATGTCTTCTTTTATTTTAGTAAAAAGAAATCCAACTGCTATTGAAAATTATACAATCATTAATGAAAATATTTCTAATCAAGAATTTGTTCAAAATTCAATTGGTATTCAACTTCTTAAACGTGATAATGAAAAAAGTGATATTGTTCGTTTTAATATTATTTATACACCATCAAAATTTATAACGTAAAATTTCTTTTTCTTTGTTTGAAATATTTAAATGAATAGACCTTTTGTTTTTTTTTCCTACAGAATGGATTGTATACTTGTTTTAACACTTGCAACTGGTGGTCAATTAAAATATCCATTACGATTTGTTAAACTTGACATACCACCAGATGATGAGATTACACTTGAAGCTGTTGGCCTTAATAAAATTTCTACTATTGGTTTCCGTTTATATAGTCCAGTAGAGTATGTTAATAAAATTATTTTTCGATTCAATAAAATTTAATTTCTTTTTTCTTTAATTGAAATAGTTCACCAATTCCATTTGAAGCTTATTTTACATCAAACAGTGATCGATCATTCGGTATAACACCAGAGTATGGTGAATTATTACCAGCAAGTGCAAATGGTACTTTATTAAAAATATCATTTTGTCCAACTGTTTATGGACGAACTTTCAACGCTATGTTAATTGTGAATGTACGTAGGAAAAAAAATCTCTTTTTAATCAAAATTGAAAAAAAGAAAGTTTAAATTATCAGATTTATTCATTAGAAAATGTTTTTGGCTAACGAGAGAAGTATCTGAAATCTCCAGTTCTGTTTTTGACTCATTCATAGAGTGTATTGAGATAAGAAAAAAAAACCTAAAAGCGTTCGAGCTCATGGCCTACTGGGAAGGTAGGAGAGCATAATAATCCATTCTATTTGGAAATTAATTATCTGGAGAAAGACAAGTTTGTTTTTGTTGAAACTTTCAAGACTATCTAATGACTATTAAATCTATTTATAGTGAAAGTTTCTGATCAAAATTCTTCACTTTGGTTTTTATCGGAAATGTGTAACTCTCATTCAAAATGTCTTAACTCTTCGCTAATAGGTCATAGACGTGAACCCTTTAAGGCTTTTTCTTATTTCTATTAACTCTATCGAATAAAGTATGAATGAGTCAAAACAGAACTAGATACTTCTGGTATTTTCGTCGTAAGAGTAAATAGTCAAGATTTAACTTTGAAATAATAAGTTGTTTTAATAAACTAGTTTTTCGAGTATAGGTATCAGTGCATGGATTTCTACAAAATTGTTTCGTTTGCATGACATTGATCCTACAATATACAGTTGTCAGACTATGAGAATTACAATAGCTATTGTTAGATAATCGGTTCGGAAATTCGCATATGTTAAAAAGAGAGAAATGCGTCGTTGAATTGATGATTCAAGAACTAGATATAAGATGATGAAGAAAAATTTAACAACCGCGTATTTTCGATTTTTTTTTCCTATAATGTTAAGCAACTAACTCAAATCTAGACAGTGATTTTAGTAATCGATGGAGTTTTCTGTATAATATATTCTATACCAAAATTTTATAGGCGACTATGATGGCCAAATTTTCAACGAAACAGGATCCGCTAGTTTTCAGGTCCCAGAAGGCTTTGTCAGGGGTATTTTAAAGAGTACAAAATGGAGGATCGCTGTATTTTCTACGACCTTTCTTTAAAAAGTTAAAAGTATCACAAAAAACTGCAGAAAAAAGCAAAATCGACTAAATAACACTTTTTTTCGGTTTTTGTGACAGCTTTAACTTTTTAAAGAAAGATAGAAGAAAATGAGGCGATCTCTCAATTAATTCAGAATTTTGTGCTCCTTAAAATAGTTTCGACACAGTCTTCTAGGACCTTAATACTACCATATCCGGTTTTTTAAAAAAACTTTGCCATCGTAGTTCATGTATGAAATCTTAGTATACAATGCATTATATAAAAACTTTATTGACTATTAAAATCAATATCTGGATTTGAGCTAGGCGCTTAACAATATAGAGAAAAAAAAATACTTTGTTATTAAACTTTTGAATATTTTTCTATTAGTCTTATTATAATTTTTCAAAAAAAAAATTAAATAGAATTTTTGTTTATCTTTTAGGCACAAGATCATCAATGGAAATATGTTGTTCGTGGTGTATTACCGCATTATGAACCACCAAAAAATCGTTCAAGTTTACCATCTGTTAATAGTGATGAATTCGCTAGTCGACGAGCAGGAGCTAAGAAACGAAATTTTATTCTTGAAAATCTTCAACTTCAACAAACAGCTGTCTCATCACCGATAAAAGGTGCATCTGTGTTAACAAAACCAAGTGAAACAACCAGTGTTTAAAAACTTTATTATTATTACTTTTTTTGTTTTTATTTCTTGCTTTCCAGTGATGTATATCCATTTAACATAATTATGCCTTAGGTTAATTGTAAAATTATGAGTGTTTGTTTTCTTGTCCTGAAATTTGTGAACACACTAATATTATCTTTTTTTGCTTATCTTAATCACATTTTGAAATATTATTTTCAGATGTCATCATTTTTAAAAACAAATGAAGATCCAGTTAGTGAACGAAAAAAACTTTATATATCTGAACGACAAATTCCAATTTTATTTGAGGTAGAAATAAAATGAATTATTTATTTAGATAAGAAAATGATTTACAAAAAAAAAACAAAATATCATTTAGGCACTTATGGCTGGTTTAATGAATTATGAACCGGATGATCATTATGATTTTATTATTGATAGTTTAATAAAAGTTTGTTTAATATATTTATAAATTGATTTTGTTTTTTTATTTTATTATTTAGATGCAAAAACAGAAATTACCACTTCAATGGGATACATTTATTCAAATGCATGATAAAAATAAATAAATAAAAAAATTGTGATTTAGAATCTTTTTTTCTCATCATTTGTTATTGAGTAGTTAAGTAAATCAATATTCATTTATGATATTTTACACTCTTTCTAAACATGTCCGAAATCATGTTTTGAAGTAAAAAATCTCCTTTTGACATAACTTTTTTATTCTTTTTTTTTAGATATACAGAAAAAAAAGCAATAATATTTCAATTAATAGAAAAAATAAATATATTGAATTAATTCGTTGGAATCTAGTCAACTATATATTTTGGAATAACTATGGCAACAAGACCGCACGGACTTTATAGTAGTCAACATACTACTAATTATATAAATAAAAAAGGAATTCATGAATTATTCGAGGTAGTAGATTTAGACAAAAAAACAAAAGTCAAAACAATTTATCTTCCTTTATGTTTTTTGTTTCAGGCCATAATGACAGCTCTAATGGTTAATAAACCTGATGATCATATTGCTTTTATTCGTGAATGTTTAGACAAGGTTGAATTTTGATTTTCTTTTTGAAATTTCTTCATTCTATTTTTAACCATAAATTCTAGGTGCAAAATAATCCAAATCGTCTTCGCTGGGATCATTTTGTGACAAATACCAGTAATATAAAAGGTGCCTTACCATCAAGATCAACAACTGTTAAAAGCCGACAAAAACCATTACCTCCTGTTCGTAGTTCAAATTCAACAACAAAAACAAGTCAAACATCAAATCGTCAAACACCAATCAAAGCACCAGCATTACCACCAATTGATCATAACAAAAAGACCTCTCAAAATCCACCTATTGTTTTTGTTCTAAGTAAATTTTTCTATTCGGCAAATAAAGAAAAAAAATTCATAGATTTTTGTTTTTTTTTTCGTATTCTTTTAAGGTTCATCCGGTTCAACAAAATTATGTTCAAGATTAATTGAACGTTACGATGGTATAACTTATTTATTGATTAATGATATTGCAAATATTGATGAAGATGATTCAATTGGTAAAAAGAACTTTCTTTATTTTTAATGAAATAAAATTCTCAAAAGAAAAATTTGTTTTTTAGATCTTAGAAAACATGAACATCGATATGATTGTGTTAAACATGCAATAGAACAACGTCATTCAAATTCACATGGTTTTCTTATAGCTGGTCATCTTGATGAAAAATATTTCTACGATAAATGGCAAGAAAAAGTATTATTTCTTTCTATTGATTCTACGAAATTTACATTTTTTTTAAAAATTAATCTTAACATAGCTCGGACGCATTGATTTAATAATTATATTATCATCCAATCGACAAACGATAGCAAATCAAAATGTAGATATTATTCAAGTAAAATAATTAATTATATTATTTCATTGATAGCAGAAAAAAAAAATTATTTTTAGATCGATTCAAATAATGATTTTGACATTATACTTGCCGATGCAATTCGTGTTGTTGATGGGATTTTTCCTCATAATGTAAGTCTTATCAGTACCTTCCGGAATTTTTCTATAAATCTCGTTATATATTTTATCATTGGATGAATGAAACTAGGCTAAAGGCAGATACCTAGCTGAGGATGAGATCGAAAACGAGACTTACGACAAGAAATCAGCTGACGAGAGAACTAGCCGAACTGATAGCTATCGTTTGAGCCCATATTGGGTTCACAACAAGGTCTCGATAAGGTTAGAAATATCCTAAGAGGGTTTGTGTCATGATCTTCTGGCATCTATTTATGACTATTTTACTGAATTTTTGACCTACAATTTTGTTCATAGATAGATCTGGCCACTTTGGGAATATTTTGAAAGATTAAGTCGAAAAGAATGTTCCGTTGTTGAGATATTGAATTTTCGAAAAATGATCGTTTCCCATAGATGTACCATAAAAATTGAGTCTACTTGCAAATTCAATATCTCGGCAAACAAACATTCTTTTCGACTGAAACTCTCAGGATATTTTTAGGATTTTTCTAGTCCTATCAAGACTTCCTTGTGAACTTAAGATATGTTATCAATAGGATAAGTTCAGATAAATCCCAAAAAAAAAATAATTCTCAGTAGTCGCTCAAGCTTATTTGTAAAAAAAATAAATTAATAAAATTTATTAATTTTTTCATTTAGACATTAATGAATCAACATTCTCAATTAATTGAATCGAAAACAAATCATTTTACTTTACCAATTATATTTTGCATTGATATTCATCGTTTATTAACAAAAGAAAATTGTAATCCTAGTAATGAACATAAACTTGTTGAACATGTATCAATTGATGATGAATTTGATATAACTGATGAAGGAAGTGAAGTTGAAAGTAATAATTCATTTATTTGTGCATTATGTGAACGTTTAGCCGAACAATTCTCATTTAAACATATTCGATTTGGAGATTCAAATACTAATTTACTTAATTTTGATCAATTAAAAACAACAATTATTGAATCAATGAGTACATGTACTGGTTATATTATTGAACATTTTCCAACTTCATTTAATAATCTTCAAAAATTTCAAACAGAAGTAAATATTGTTTTCTTTTCTTTATTTCTTGTTGACTTTGGAAAAAATTTTCTTTCCTATTTAAGATTGGTCCTTGTTCAGCATTAATTTATATTGGTGACCATAGAACAGAAACAAAATGTAGTGAATTTAATAGTATTATCGAAAAATGTATACAAGAAAATAAAGCTATTTTTGTAAGTTAAATGAAGTTAAAAAAAATTATTTTTCTTTTGTTTTTTTTATTTATTTATTTGTTTCAGATTGATTGTCGAATGGAAGTTGATGAAATTTATGAAGATCTCAAAAAAGATATACTCGAACGTATTTGAAAGCGAATATTTGCAATATTGCTGAACTAATCTCTCGTGCCTTTTTTTAAATATTTTATGTGACGTTGTTTTTTTTCTACATCTAGTCATCTCGCAATGTTTTATGTGCAATGAAACGGGGTCAGACCCCTTTTCCTTTTCCCTTGCTTTCATTCTGATGTACGCTTGCTGTCGTCCCCTTTCTAGTCTCATATATATATATACACTTTTTTATGCCTTAAAGCTTACGCCGAACGAGGAAGCAGCAGTAGTGTTGGTGATCAGATGCATTTTCCTTTTTTTTTTCTCTGTCTGTCATTCTTTTTTACCCTCGTCCTCTTCGCACTACTACTGTGCGAAGAATAGATGTGAGTAAATATTAATTTGTTTGTCGTACTATATCGTCTTTGTACCAAATAAGTAAAAACAAAACAAATGCAAAAAAAGACAAAAAAAAATACAAACTCAGTTTTAATATCAGTGTTGTTTTTTTTGTAGATTTCAGTTTTTATATTTTATTGCAAAGTTCAATTTTGTCTTCCAATTATGAATCAAATGAATACAAATGCTAATACAGAATTAGCAAAAGACTATATTGCTAAACGAAAAATTCCACAATTATTCGAAGTAAATTATTTTCAATCAATACCTAAATGAAAATGCCACGATCTAAATTTTTTTTCTAGGCATTAATCACTGGTCTTATGGTGCATAAACCAGAAGATCATATTGATTTCATTATTGAATCTTTAACACGAGTACGTTTTATTACAAGTGTCAACCAAAAAAAAAACCATCAGATATCATCATTTTTTTTTGTATAGCATAAAGATGGCAATCAACAATTAAAATGGGATACATTTATTGGACGAAAAGGTGGTATGAATAATACATTGGTTCCTTTGAAAACTTCGACAAATACAAATGTTACGTCGCCACCTCCTTCTTTACATACAGAATTGACTCGTCCACCAAAACTTGATGCAATACCAACAGGTAAACGAGAAGAAAGACCAAAAATTGAAGATCAACCACCACAGTCACCAATACCAGATCAACTACCACAATCACCAATTCCAAATCAACAACAACAAAAAGTAGATGATCATCAACAACAAAAAGTAGATGATCATCAACAACAAAAAGTAGATGATCATCAACAACAAAAAGTAGATGATCATCAACAACAAAAATTAGATGATCATCAGCAACAAAAAGTAGATGATCATCAACAACAAAAATTAGATGATCATCAACAACAACAAGTAGATGATGATGAACAACAACAAGTAGATGATGATCAACAACAACAAGTAGATGATCATCAACACATTAAAACTGAAGAAGTCGATGTTAAAGATTTACTTAAAGGCAAACCAATTATTTTTGTTGGTGGTGGACCAGGTATGAATATCAACATTTTAATATTGTATAAATAAAATCTTATCATAATTAAAGGTAGTGGTAAAGGAACACAATGTGAAAAAATGATTGAAAAATATGGTTTTACACATTTATCAGCCGGTGATTTAATTCGAGCAGCTACACAAGATTCAACAACTGAAAAAGGTCGTTATTTTAATGAAGCTATGTCACAAGGAAAACTTATTTCAACGGTAATACAAAAAAAAGGATTAACATTCCAGAAAAAAAATCATACGACTGACTTTTTCTCTACTTCTTTTTTCAGGAAGATATTCTTGGTTTACTTAAAGATGCAATTCAAGAAAGAGCCAATGAAGCTTCCGGCTTTTTAATCGATGGATTTCCGCGTCGTGTTGATCAAGGTAATAAATAAAGACATCATTTTTTTTTTACTTTCTAACCATTAACATCTAAAATTTATGTTTATTTTCATTCCAGTAGTAAAATAAAATCTAGTAAGTCTTTGATTGATTTCTCCTTTATATTAAATAGCTCAATTTTGATTATCTATTTACTATTAATAATATAAATTAATTCGGTTTTATTTTTTATTCATAGGTATACAATTCGAACAAGATGTTGCTCCATGTGATGTTTTAATTTATTTTGATGTACCGGATGAAATAATGATTGAACGATTAACAAAACGTGGTGAAACAAGTGGTCGAATTGATGATAATCAAGAAACAATTGCCAAACGTTTAGTTACATTTCATGAACAAACAACACCTATTTTAGGTCATTATGGTAAACAAGGAAAATTAATAACAATCGATGCTAGTCGAGAACCAGATGAAATATTTGCTGATGTATCAGATGCATTGACCGGTTTAATGGAACAAAAGCAAGTAGGTAAACAATAAGAATCTTTTTTTCTATATAAATTTTTTCGTCTGCGGAAATTCAAAGCCAACGAAAAAATCTTTATTTTTCAGATGAATAGCGATCATAATTTATCAAGTGAAGGTATATATGTGACCTTTCCCCTTTTTTTCACCATTGTGTATTCAATATTCACGTTTTCTGACAAAAAACAATTATTATTCCTCATATATATCTATATTATTTATAGAATTTATGGTGATAGAAAAAAAAAGAATAATTGTACTCTCATCAGTGCATATTTGTGTATTTATACTCATTTTCTTAGAAAAATCTGCAAAGTCGATCTGACATCTATGTTTGGTACCCTTGGATCTCTTTTTTTTCTGTTTTTATGCGATGAAAGAAGCAAAATAGCAAGCATATGCTTGAAAGGTTATACCATTATAGATTGATGAAGAAATGGCTTGTACATTTATGGCTACGATAGTTTCTTCTTCGTTTACCACAACATACTATTTAGGAAGCGTCGACGTCTTACCATATTTTTTTCTTCTCGTTTCCTCTATCTTCGCTTATCTTCCTCGGTTTTTTTTTCTCCTCCTCTAGTGTTTTTGATAGTACCAAATACTTATATAACCAGGGCTTCTTTTTGTTGTTTGTCTTGTCATTGTGTTAGTAGTTGCTTTTAAGGGATACTAGTCTGCACAAAAATACAAAAAACAATACATAACAAATATGACACAAGGTGAGAGTAAAATAAAATTTCCCCGAGCACTTTCTTCACATTACTTTAATTCAATTTTCTGATTTTTGTGCAATATTTTTACCCCTTAAATGTTATTAATATTAATCAATTATTTATAATATTGTTTTTCTTCTTTTTTTTCTTTTTTATTAGTTATTGAAAAGAAACCTGGATTAGATAAATTGAAAAATACTAAAATTATCTTTGTCGTCGGTGGACCAGGTTATTTTTATTTATTTTTGTTTTTTTTTATATTGATCATGAAGAATTTTGATTCTATTAGGATCAGGAAAAGGTACACAATGTGAACGAATTGTTCAAAAATATGGCTTTACACATTTAAGTACTGGGTAAGAATCAAAAATTGAATATCAATGAGAAAATAAAAGACAATTTTTCTATAGAGATCTTCTTCGTGAAGCTGTTCAATCAAAATCTGAACGAGGTGAACAACTCAATGCATTAATGAAACAAGGCAAATTAGTACCAATAGTATTTGAATCATATCTTTAATTAAAAATTACTTTCCAAAACAATTTTTTTTTTGTCAGGAAGTTGTTCTCGATTTACTCAAGGAGAATATGATTAAGAATGCAGACAAATCGAAAGGTTTTCTTATCGATGGATATCCACGTGAAATTCCACAAGCAAAAAAATTTGAAGAACTGGTTAGTTATGAATATTAGAAGATTTAATATTAGATAATTGTTTTATTTTATTTTTTTATATTTAGATTGCTCCATGTAATCTTGTTCTTTATGTTAAAGCAAGTGATGACACAATGACAAAACGATTATTACATCGTGGTCAAACATCTGGTCGAGTGGATGATAATGAAGAAACAATTAAACAGCGTTTGAAAACATTTCATGATCAAACATTTCCTGTTTTAGATTTATATGAAAAACAAGGCAAACTAGCTGAGGTAGTTTATTAAATTATAATTGTTACATATTGATTCTTAGAATTGGTATTTTGCTGTAGGTCAATTCAGAATTAGCACCGGATGATGTTTTTACTGAAGTACGTGCTGTTCTTGATAAAGTTGCTTAAGATCAAAGAAGCAAGAAATATCTATTCATTCGAAAATGAAAAAATAATGACATTACTAAATAACTTTATGATCTTTAGTTAAAACAACAAATCAGTGTGAAGAAATTTGGTTGCTTTGTTCATATAAATTTCTTTTTTTTTGTATTATTTTTTTACCTTTATTTTCTAGCATTGATTTCTTTTCTTCCCTTTACCAACACACCACTATTAAACTATTACAACCGATCCTTTACCATCTCGAGCACGTTTTTCTTGTATGAAAATATGACCATTAAAAACAAATAAAAAAAAATTAACTATTAGTTTGACAGAAATTAGAAAAAAGATTCATTCTAGTTTCTTATAAAAGACTGATTTTTCATACTGTTGTTATCAGCGACAATGTGTGCCATAATGAATATACCGGGTGTCCCAAAAGTCATGTTCACTTAAGAAAATTGAATATCTCCATTACGGCTCGAGCAAACGTGCTGATTTTTTTATCAG
>CAJNOL010000015.1:352522-430185 GCA_905250125.1 Rotaria sordida
TTCAGAGTGGACCTATATGTTTCTCATAGACAAAAGTTCTCTACCATCACTCTACACTCTGTAATATATAACCCTGTCCCCATTGTGTCGATCACTAGACTCACTTAGCCACTTTTTTCTCTAGATATTTTACCATCATCTGATAGATCTCGAAGAGATCTGTCGATTACTATATGATCCGAAATGGATTAATATGTTTCTGATAATTAAAAGTACTATACTACCATTATATATGTCCTATATAACATGAAGAAAAGAAGAATAACTAAGTCGAGTCGTGGACAATGTGAAACTCATCAAATTGTCTAATTTCAATAGAACTAGACTTCTGTCACCTAAACTGATAAAATTGGAAAGACAAGGCAGAATTCCGACGAGGAGTCGTTTTTGCCTCTTAACGACCCCCCCCCCCCCTCCTTTAAGAAGAAGTCTTTTTCTGAAGATGGTGGCATTGTATCAGTATCAGAAGAAGCTTGAATGTCAAAACAGAAATATGTGCATCTTTCGTGCAAACTACCAGCTATTTGAATTTTTCTATCGTAATATACAAAAAAGATATGATTAAAATTCAGAGTAAGCATGAGTAAATATAAATAAATACTTAAACCAACTCTCTCAATAAATCTGGCCACCGACGGCCTGTACTTGCAATACATAAAGATACAGTACGGTGCTTTATTTCGCTACTGCCATGCGTTATTATACTCTTGATGATGGTATTTCCGTCCCAACCTATTAGAAGACAAATATAGGGTACAAAAATATCTAAGTTCTCCAATGCGGAAGAAAACTGATTAATATTACAGTCAATGAGATTGCCTTGTTTTGCATCAGCAGTTGCATCAGAAGGATTGAAAAAATTGCTTTCTTGCAAAATTGCACCGCCCTCATTAGCAAGAAAGTACAGATTATTTTTAACCAACATTTGTAGAAGAGAAGGTATGGTGTAAATTTGCTTTACTGATCCGTTATCATTAATCCAATGTTGTAAATCCTGTTTATTTTTCTTTTTATCTTCGATAGAGCCATGTGATTCGTCCTTGGATGACTCTCCAAGATCCTTTCTTGCTTCTAGCAACTTTCAAGCAAGTACATTTCGAAAGGCACCACAGGCATTCGAAATAATATTAATGTATTTTGATTTTTCTACGCCTAAAAAATAGGAAAGAGGGTGTGGATGTGTGGGTGCAGTTCTTTCTTACACCCACACCCTAGATATTCACCATCTTACTTGAAACGGATCGAAATAAATAGTGAAAGATTACGCTAGTTTTCGATCGAGAAAGCCAACCCACAATGTGATACTCTAACATGAACCCCACTTGTAGCTTACCATTGCGATATGGGCCAATTCCTTTCTTGATGTTCGAGCCAGTTTTTCGTAGACAATATAGTTGCTGTTATTGTAGGACAGTAAGGTGCACGTTGTAACAACAAATAGGAGAAGGTGCAATGACAGATTGGAGAAGTAGCTTACCGTCACTCTCGGTAATGATGTTTATTTAGCTACTTCACATCTCCAGAATGTAACTACTTCACATACAACATGCGGTTATATAGAAGAGAGAAGAGAGAAAGAGATGAGCACATGAAAGAACAATAAAGAGAGGATAAAGAGAAAAGAGGAAAGAAGAATCAACGGGAGGTGATATCAACATCGGTACATACGTTATACTAATTGGATGTGGATGCGAGTGTGAGTTTGAATGAAGACAAGATTCACACTCACATTCACACATTCTCTCTTATCTTTGATGTATATGTACAAAGAAATTTTTACTCTTAGTCGAACATTCAATAACCATAACAACTCTACAGTAATTCGAAATGAATGATTGGTAGACACTTTTATAATCATATTCGTACAAAGTAGATTATCATCGATAATATGTTTTGTTATGTATTCTCTCGGTATATTTTACTGAGAAAAGTCTCTTAAAAATGTACACATGCAATTAATATTATTGCTAGAAAGATTTGTTACTTGTCGATTTGTAAAGAACCACTTCGAGTATATGTTGCATTATTAATTCATTAAAGTTACTAGATACTTTTAACGATAATATAAGCAAACTTTTCAGCGTATCATCCTCTGCAAGGCTTCAAATTCAATGTTTTCAATGATTGATTGAGTAATCGGTAACCTCAAGAATGGTGGAAGATAGAGTTTCTCAACTTTTTTCATTGTCGAATTATACGGAAAATGATCGCATTGGTAGCACTTAGATTTCTTCTTTAACAAATGTCCTTCTAAATTATATAATACAGAAAAAAACCAATTCATTCGGTCCACTATTTACTTCAATAGAGAATATAATAAACTTTTAATACTTTAGAAATAGTCAAGATTTCATCTCATTGACTGAATAGTCGTCCTATTTTATCACTGTATTCTTTACCATTGAGAAACCGATAATTTGGTAGTTTATTATACATCTTCAAAGGCGCATCTAAGTTTCTAGAGCAGGAGGTGTGATTGCGTGAGTGTGACTGTAGTTATTCTCGTCATCTCCCACATTCACACACACAATTATCCTCTGTCGGCATACAGCGACCTCTTGTGTATATCTAGCGAAGTATGGTTGTAAATAACTTTTATTTTTTGTAACTGAAACAGCTGATATTTATCTTCTTTTATATTTTCACAACTGATCATACTAATTCTCTATGTAAGATAAAAAGTCGTATAAAAATAAAATAAAACGATCAGAATGGAACATATAGTAAGTTATCTATAATTTTCAATTTTATTAATTATTTTTTTCTAAAAGGAATTCGAAAAAGATCTTATTGCAATATTACTTGTTGTTGAAAGTGTTCATGACAAAAATAAACTTCTATATAAATATGAAGAAATTAAGACATATAAAGGAATACGTAATTATATTCTTTTGTTATCATTATGTAAAATTTCATTGAAGATTTTTATAGATGAACCAGTTACTTTTTATACTCCTTATTCAATTGTTATTGCAAAAGACTTTGATCCACCAAGGTAAAATAAAATGATAAACGAATAAATCTATATATGTATTAATTTAGTGTTAAAGATGATGATGCATCCCGAAGGACATTTTTAAAGTATGAAAATGAAGAATATAATTTATTTATTATTTATTTCATTTAGTTTTGATGAAACAACTCTTTCAATCTTAACTAGTCCATATTCTTATGGAAATCATGTTGAAGTACAAGTTGATGATGTTATTTTTGTTGGTCATACACTTGGTTTAGAAAACAATAAAAATTTAAAATCATTTGCAATATTTTTTGCACTTCGAGTACTTTCCTTTTCTTTTAAATTATTATCTATATTGATAATTTTTATTTAATTTTTTTGATAATTTAGGCTATCGCTAAAGCATCCGTTATATTATCTTATCAAGAAATGAGTAAACGTATTGGTACAGCAATACGCTGTGAAGAACAACGAGCATCATATTTAAATCAACAATATGCAAAATTAATAAGTGTTATTCAACAACATGATATTGAAGCAAATGATCGATGTATTAAGTTTTTTAAATTTTAAAATAAAATTTGTATTTGTATTTTTATTAGTAACTCGTATACCAAATGAAGATAATGTAAAAGAACGTGAAGAAAAAGATCGAACAAAAGAACAAATTTATTCAACAATGATCGAACAAAGTGTTCTAGCAGCAACATTAAAACAAATATATATTGAGTAAAATAGATTAATTGAATGAAAAAAATTACAGATAAGATTATTCATGATTTCTTTATCTAGTTTACAAGTATCTGGTGAAATAAATATAACGATTAATAATTGGTTAAACGTTTCTTATTGTTTACCACATCGATCAATTCCTATAAATTGTCCATTAGACATTGATTACGTTGTTCATGTTCTTTCAAATGCTGAGCAATATCTTAAGTAAGATTTATTTCGCCTACGGTATTATTATCAAAATCTAGTTGTATAAAACAAACATTTCTTTTTTACGAGAATTTGTATTTTTTTTATATATAGAGAAAAGGACAAAATTAATTTTTATGAGCACTTAATGAGAATACCGTAATGATCTATTTTTGCATTATTTGCAGGAGTCGAACAGTTGTACACTAGAGCAGATTCTCATTGAAGAAACTTTTGAGGAAAACACAAAAAAAAAACAACTCGAATATATTATGTAGTTGTTCCACAAAATTACATAAAAAAAATCAATAGAAAATAGCAACATTGAACAAGAATACACAAATAGAAGTAGAAAGAGAATTTATAGAGATAGTAAACATCCAATATACTGTAACTGATCGTTAGTGTCTACATATAGATTGTCAATCAAATTTTATCGTTGTTTATTGAAAGACTTGTTTTTTGTTTTTGTGGTTGACTATCCGATATAGTGTTGATGATATGTGAGTGTGAATACAAATGTATGGATCTTCTTTTCACCCACATCCACTCTCAAAATGTCATAGGAAAATCAATTGATCAGTTCGGTCGATATTCGAATGATTGAGTTTATAGTTTGAACGAATATTATTGTGCATCATCAGTTCAAAACCTTAAGATAGAATCTATTTGATGACCATCTCTTTAATGGTAGAAATGTCACCATGCTCATAGGTTCCAAGGAACAAATACCCATGTGCAACTGTCCTAAATCCTTATTTACTTATCTAGCATAGGAAAGCCTATGATTATCATAAATTTATTGTACATAGATAGACTTGATTATGAAATGCTTTTCGATGGATTATTTATTTGTTCATATTTATCTATGTAGTTATTCATTATATTTCTAGACCATATTATGGCTTATTGCTTGTAATTGATCCATCAGCCTTGCTTGCTTCTTTGCCAACGGATAGTTCATCGACATTAAATACACTTGTAAGACATCTTCGTTCATCATATTCACTGTCTCGTTTATCAATAGAAACCAGTATACCACTTTCTCAAGTCAGTTTATTTGTTTTTGTTAATATTTGCTTTTCTACTAGAAATATTTATTTTTCTTTTATTTTAGATCTATCGTCTCACAGCTCATTTACTTTTTTGGGGTCGAGCAAAAATTATCTATCCTATTCATGATGATAATATTTATATTATCTCACCTGATTCAGACATATCCAAGTATCAAAAATAAATATATATATTTCTAATAGTTTATACATATAATTTTCTTTTATTAGACACGGATCTCTATCAAAAATGTATAAAGAAACATTTCAAAATACATCTAATTATTCAACATTACAAGAAACATTAGCTGAATATTCAGATGCAATTACATTTTATGATCATATATCACGTAACGATAATGAGACCGATTTGGTAAAATTTTCAATCAATTAAATTAGTAATCCGAAAAACAAAAATATTTTTTTTTAAGCGCGAACGTCTTCAATGTGTTGAATGGTTACTTCGTCATCGTTTGCTTATTCAAGTTCATTATTATTATTATCTTCTTTTACCAAATGATGATCGAAATGATTTTAAAGATGAATATAAACGAACACGTTTACCACAGCCACGTACACCACTTGTGAGACTTTTGTCTGAATTAGTAACATTATGTGAGTGAAAAGACAATTTTCTTTTCTTTTTTATTCTTCTAGCGGCGTAATCAGTATTCATCAGAACGTTTTGGATCATCATCTAAAACTGAACGTTTCTGTTTGACTAATGAAAATATTGATATACGAGGAAATGTAATGAGTATACATGGGTTTGAATATAATATGGGTAAAGAATTATTATTCGTTTTTTGTTTCTTGCTTTGGTGTGATGCTTTATGTCTGTAACAAAAAAATAGGTGCTGCTCTACGATTTATAAAAAAACCACAAAAGAAAGAAAGAGATAATAGTGTTGCTTTACGTAGATATCATATAATAGAATACAAAAACAACAAAAGTTTTCGACTATCAACAGAGTTATCAGATCGAAAAGTTATTAATTGGATTTTTTTTTATAAAAGTTTCGGAAAAAATTCGGAAAGTAGTTATTCGATGTTTAAATATATATATATATTGCTTCTATTTATTGAAATATTTTTTATTCTATCAGCATTTTATGTGAAAATTGTTAGTGACATAGATTTTTTCCTTCTTCAACCTCACTTATATTTGTATTCTGAATCCTCAAACTCATCGTTCACAGCTGAATCTAATTTAGTTTAACATGTTAGAATTATCCATGTGAAAAATTTCCTTCTTAAAGTTAAAACTCAGTTTATTCAAATGACTTCTTTTAATAATGTAGTCTATTCAGTTTAGTTTGGATAGATTTACGATTGACGAGAGCATGTACTGTTAGTAGTCTCAAAACTCTGCCCTATATAATGCTTACAATAACATAACGAAAATGCATTAATTGCTGGAAAGAGTCAACTTACAAAGCTATAATTAAATTCAAAAAAGTTCGAATTTAGCTAAATCGAACAGCTCAACATTCGGAATTTTTTCTGTCATTTTGAAAGATTTAGCAATCATATGTGTCAAACATTTCGAATATATCGTTATCATAAGAGTTGAAATATTTAAGATAAATGTAAAAATTTGCTGGTATTCTATCATATGAAAATTTGATGCATAATAAAAGATTGTTACAAAAAAAGAAAGTAGAGAAATTCACTGCTTCTTTTGATTTGGATTATATTTTAAATTACTGGTTACGCCGTTTGAATTATTTTTCTAATGACCATTGTTTTTTTTTATTTTTCTAGCTTCATCTCCCATGATAAATCCATTATCATATTCATCTACTCATCATTCTAAATCAATAGATACATTAAAAACTTCGACAGGCACTAGTCATGATGATGTATTTATTCCAGCATCATCAAACAGTAGTACAATAGCAACTACTAATCGAATACAATTATATTTTCAACAAATTACACAAGTTTTACCGAATGAAGGACAGGACTATCGACAACGTCTTGCATCAGCTATTAAAGATGCAAAAGAACAACATGTTACTGATTTTCTTAAGTAGATTTCTTTTTTATTGATTAAACTCTTAATATTTATTTGCTTTTTTTTTTATATCTTTTATTTAGAATTATAAAATATCTCAATGGAACTTATCATCTTGAAGAAATAGCTTCACTTGAAAATATAACACGTTTACAAATATTAACAATAATAGAAAATTTTCAATCGATTGTTATTCCAGCTCTTCATCCTGATCCAAATCCAATTTTGCAAATATAGTTATATTGAACATTGAATATGTTATATTTCTTCTGTATTTTTCTTGATTTTTTTTTCATGTATTTGTATTTATATGAACAGTGATTTTGTTGTTTCTTATAAAGTATTTTCTTTCCTTTTAGATCATTTTATATATTTATTCGTTAAAGGAGAAAAAAAAACAAAGATACATTGTGAAAAATCTTTTGATTAAAATCAGATTATTGTACAATCAAATTAAAATCTATTAAATTAATTATAATTTTGATTTTGTTACATAATATTTCGATTATAATTGAAATATTTTTCACTTCGTAGACAAATATAATAATTCTTCAAATTTAGAAGACTCACATCTTATGATCAGATATATTAAGAGAAATAAACTGAATATTGATTTTTCATTGGGTTATAACAAACTATATACTATATTGAAAAGTTTATATTTATTTCATTTTGCTACTTCTTTAAGAAATTAAAATTGATAGTGATCGGAAAATAGAAATTGATAATTGATCGATTCATTAAGTTTTTCTAATAAAGAATGATTTACACTTATTGTGAACTTAAGATATTTATTCTATAGGTAATTCTTTAGTTACATGCTCGTATATATAAGAGTTGAGCTTTTCTCAAACTACTTGTGTTGCAATTATAATCTTTTCGCTTTAGTACAGCTCTACAAGATCATGACTTTTCATACACTATACTATTTGATGATCTGTTTTTCTGTCCTTACTCTAGTCTACCATACAAGGTTATACTTAGCGGTGTAACGAAATATTCTTAATCTTGAAGTGTACTACAATGCGTCATAGAGCGATACCGAGACAAAATGTCTCTACACATGAAACAGAAGGTTTTTACTTCTGAGGCAAAGCGTGTCACATCCAAGATATTGCATGAAAAGTCACTGTAGACGTTATACCAATAGTAGTGTAATAACTCTGCCTAGTCTGTTCCGGTTGTTCTGTAAGTCACTACATGGTAAGATTGGATAGAATACTCTGTATGACTCAACTGATTAATAAAACTAGAATTTCACCCGACCTTTGGCCCAGTAGAGAAGTCGGCTGACTGTAGACGTGATAAGTTTCTGATTTCATGATTAGAAGCCATAATAAAGTCTTTTTAGATGTTAGAGACTTTACAGTGGAAAATTTCAACTCGCACATGGCCATAAATAATTTAATTAAAATACATATATATTTAACATCTAAGATATGAATGGTCATTTTAAGATTGATTCTTGCATAGTCATATAAGGAAACTATCAGTTGTTAATTATCTTTTTTGGCATTTTTTGTCCTTTCTGAACGCCGCCGAATTTCGAAAAACGGATTTCACATATGCGCTCATCACGTTCTCAGGATCTCGCCAAGCTTTCTTTCGACTCAAAATGATGCTTGAGAGTTGAGAATGAATGACTGACTTGAATCATGACTCATGTATCCTTCGGGAGGAGAAGAAGAAGGAGAAAGAAAGATACTAGGCAACCAAGAGACTGAAAAACAATAAGTCGGTCACTGCACTTCGTGCAGTTAGTTGCCTTAAAAAAACAAATGGTTTTTGCTAGTAGAAAAAAGCACAATCGTAATCAAAGCGTTAAGCAAATAGAATGAACTTTTTTAAGATGAAAACTGAGATCCATTAAATCAAAAAGTCATTGGTTGAACTATTGTATCATATTTGGCAAAATAACATCTCCTGTTTTAGATAGTTAATTTATCATGGCTAGTGCAAAAACTAAATCTGATGAAAAAGATGAACCTGTAATTGAAGAAGAGACCGGTGTATTTCAACGTACAATTCAACAAATCTCACCATCAACAAAAGAAAAACGCAAACGAAATGAAGAAATTCCTGTTGAATCACCTAAAAAATGCAGCCATCGTTCAGATGGAAATCGTTGTTCAATAACAGAAATGAAAAACAATTCATTATCTGTTCCATTTTGGAAGAATCTTAATCATCGACAATCATCATTTCAATTTCAAACTCATGAAATTGGTTATTTTTCATTACTTAATCGAACAGATGACAAAGAATGTTTTGAAGATAAACGTTATCTTCGCGGTAAGTACTAGTATTTATCTAAAAATATTATCTACAGATTTCAATAGTATCAAATCTGAAATTTGAATTCAATTATTGAAGACTTTTTTTTCTAAATATTCAACTATTCTTTGAATGAGAGAAATGAATAGTTGAATATTTGAATGTTAAGTTTTGTAGATATAAGATACTCAATAATTAAAATTAACTTTCAGGTTTGATATATATATATATATATAAGTTTTATTTTAGTTTATAAATATCCACTTAAAACACTCAATGTTAATTTTGATCTCAAAGTTGGTGAATCAGATTTTATTTCCGAAGGACAAAGTAAAAATATTAATGCAATGCTTTGGTGGATATTACGACATAAACAAGATATTTTCAAAAATAATCAGTAAATATCTTCGTTTTGATGTTTTTTTGGAATATAAAATGTATTTCTTTTATAATAGATTTACATTTGATTTTCTTTCATGGCGTGGTGTCCTTCGTCTTATTATGTTTTCAATTTATGAAAAACATTCTGATTGGTTATTAGCTGTTATTAAATTTAAGAACGCTTATTTTTTATGTGAATTTGAAACAGATATGCAAAAAAAAGATGAACAAAATATGACACCTGAACATCGTTCATTTTGTTATTATGGTCACAAGTTTGAAGAATATGTTACTAAAAGTAAATATAAAGTGGTGGAAAAAAGTTTAACAATAATGCATGTTTGATATTTTTCTGTAATGCAAAGCATCCAACTTAGGGTTATCGATATTTTTTAGGAGTGATAGAAGCCAAAAAATTCAGTAGAAAATGCTTCTATCCTTGAAGCGCTAGAAGTGATGACTGCGAATGGAAAAGAACAAAACTCACTATGACCTACTTCCTCTCACATCTGATGACTTGCTACTAGACCGCCCCTTTCTCGTAGTCTACGCCAATTCTATTCGCCTTGCAATGACATTGTATGCTTATTTTGATTTCACTCTCTGTCAGAGAAAAGTGAATGATGTTTCCCAATTCGATTTCTGTCCAATGTTACCACGAAGCTATAAAAAATTGGCAGAAAGTCGGGCATTTTGGGGAGAAAGAAAGATTTTCTCTGATCGAGAATTCTGATCCAAATAGTGATTTTAATAGCCAATAAAGTTTTCTATCTAATGCATTCTATAGCAAGATTTCATAGATGAACTATGATGACAAGATTTTGAAAAAACCAGACACAGTAGTTTTCAAGTCCCGAAAGACTTTGTCGTAGCTATTTTTTAACAATCTCGTTCTAAAGAGCACAGAATTCTGAACGTAATGAGGGATCGCCGCATTCTCTACGATCTTTCATTATAAACTTAAAAGCATCATAAAACCTGGAAAAAACTTTTTTTTAAGTCAATTTTTCGATAAATTTGGTTTTTTAGGATTTTTGTAATACTTTTAACTTTTAAGAAAAGGTCCTGGAAAATTCATCGACTCTTCATTATGTTCAAAATTTTGTGCTCTTTAAAATGGCATTGTTAAAAAGTATAGCTTTGACAAAGTTTTTCGGGATCTGAAGGCTACCGTATCTGATTTTTAGAAACCTTGCCTTATAGTTCATCTATAAAATTTTGCTATGGAATGTATTATAAAGAAAATTTAATTGACTCTTAAAGCAGACATTGGATCAGTATCAGCACAGTAAGTACAAGTACAAATACTGGGTACTTAAAATTTGTACTTTGTACTGGTACTGCAGTACAAGGTACAATTTTGAAGTACACAGTACATATACTTGTACTTCAAAAAGTGTACTAGTACTTAAGATTTTTCTGTAATGAGTACGAAAAGTACTAAGTATTGTACTAAGTATCCAATCTCTGTCTTAAAGCCACTATCTGGATTTGAGCTCGGTACTGTACATTATAGAAAAAAAATTCATTGGAGTTAAACTTTTTCTCACCAATTTATTTTATTCGAATATTATTCTCATATTTCTTTTTTTGGATCTTTAGATGATACATTAACTGAACCATTAAATCCTTCAAGACAATTTGCTGGAGTATTTCAAGCAACAATAGGTTCTTATCGTCTATTATATGGTGCTGAAATGGATTGTGTAGTGGAAAAATCATCATCGATAACTGAACATATTGAACTTAAAGTTTGTGCTGGAAGATCACTCGATGATCTACCATTTAAACAGTGAATATAAAAAGTTAATGAATAAATTTCATATATAATTATTTATTTTTTATAGCAATCGTAAATTTGCTAAATGGTGGATTCAGTGTTTTCTTGTTGGTAATAAATATTCTTTTGTTTATTTTGTTCTATAATTTATTTTGAAAAATTTGAATATATGTATGTATTAAAGGTATTAAAACAATGGTGATTGGTTTACGTGATAATAATGGTATTGTTAATAGTCTTACACCGCTCCATATAACAGATATTGAAACAGCAACAGTAATATTTTTATTTTAAATTTCATTTATTGATTAAATCTATTTTGTATTCATATAGTGTACATGGACTCGTCAATCATTCTTCAATTTCTTTTTTCTTTTTGCTGAATTTCTTAAAGAACATGTTACAAATGAATACTCATATAATCATAAGTAAATTTTACTCTATATAGAATATTTAAATTCTAAATCTTTTTCTTCTATAAAGGGATGTTGTTCTATTTCGTTTTTTACCATCGTCTCAAACAATTACAATGACAAAATCATCTGACTCAAAATATCATTTTCTTCCTGATTGGTGTTTCAATCAATTTATTTAGACATTCACATTGTATACATTTATTATGCATATATATATACAGCTTGATTACGTTATTTTTAATAGTTTTATGTAGCTTGCTGTATTCATATAAAACATCGAAAGTTTCTTATTTTGGCACAGTTAGATAGAGCATCGACTGCTCTATCGAACCATATGGTTTCCATCTTATCTCTTTTGGTTCTAGTCCAAAAAATTGATAAATCTCAAAAGCAGTCAAAAAAAAATTTTTTCAGGAAGCAAGTTTCAGATGATGGCTAGGAGTGGATAAATAGCCGTGCTTTGTATCTTTTTGCATGTTTTATTAGAAACAAAATATACCAGAAGATGCAACATGAAAAGTTTTGCAATTTATATAAAACCGCTTGCTTTATACTTTTAGTTTTTGTTTTCAAAATGGGCAAAATTTTGAGCGTCCAAACTTCGACCGTGCAAAAATTTGTCCGACAACCTCTTTTTTTTATTTTTTTTATAGACAATTTCAATACGCTTTACTGTCTAAACTGTAGAGCTTTTCACGCTGCATCTTTTGGTATATATTGCTTTTTTTTACAAAGATATATTAGGTGATAAAAATATGAAATTAAATAAAAGAATATTTGTTCATGTAAAAAAAAATGATTTTTTTTACGATGGCGAAAGTTGGTCGCACCGAATTTTGCTTTTCTGAGTACAAAAGGTATAAAATTAAAATAAGGTTTATCATGTAGATTGTAGAGCTTTTCATGCTGTATCTTCTGGTATATTTTGTTTCTAATAAAACAAGCACAAATAAAGCATAAAATGCAGCCATTTATTCTACTCCTAGCCATCATCTGAAACTTGCTTCCTGAAAAAAATTTTTTTTGACTGCTTTTGAGATTTATCAATTTTTTGGACTAGAACCAAAAGAGATAAAATGGAAACCATATGGTTCGATAGAGCAGTCGATGCTCTATCTAACTGTGCCAAAATAAGAAACTTTCGATGTTTTATATGAATACAGCGAGCTACATAAAACTATTAAAAATAACGTAATCAACCTGTATATAATATATAGTCGAAATATTAATATTTCTATTTAATCATTTTTCTTTTTACCATATTGAAAATGAATTCCATCTCTTTCGAATATTATCATGTTTATTCGATGAATGAAAGTGCAATTTTTTACCACGTTCATTATGATAAATTGGTGGACGACCATCATCTTGATGTCGTACAGCTTGTTGTGCTTGTTTTCGATTATTTTTATGTATAAAATACTGCCGTGGCTTACCATTGCTACCAATGCCTCGACCTGGGCTACATATATGAGTAGTTTGTTCATTTACTCTAAAATATCAATAGACATTGATAATAAAAAAAATTAATCACGTAAACTTGAAATAAGACATATTAACACTAGACCAATAGCAATAAAAAAAAAGACTAGTTTCATTTCTTGAAATTCCAAATACACTATGCGACGTAAAACTGAATTAACAAACGTCGCAAGCGAACAGTTTGAGATAGACTTAAATGATCACTTTGTGGAGATGACCTAATTCTCAGTACATGAATTCAATTTTAGCTTAATTGAACAATAAAAGATATATATGAGTAGACATACATAGATAAATAAAAGTGATATCACTCAAATCTACTAATCATTTTGAAATAACATAATACAAGATTTCTTAAATTTCGTGCAGATTATTAGTTTCTGAAAGTAGTTATAGGTGAGTAAACAAGAACAACAATTCACTGCATGCAGGCACACTGTATTTATACAATTTCACTGCAATACAGAGAGGTTATGCATAATTCTGATTAGTAGAACAGTCGTAATAATGAGGAAGAAAATTATTTTTAATCGTTTATGCGACTTGCTTGATAACATGAGCTTCACATTAGAGTTCGGTGGTTGCCAAAAACTGGAGCCGAAAACTGGACGAGAACTGACTTTTTTAAAGTTATTGGAATCGTTAAGCCGTCAGATAGATACAAAAATTCTTCGCTGCCGTGATGAGATCAGTGGCAACTAGTTTTTATAGGAAAATTGCAAAATCGAATGAATTTTCACCCAATTTGAGTGTCTACAAGTGCAATAGTCAGAATCGCGATGAATCTGATGGAATCAATCTAATAATACTAATTTAGCACAGTGATGGAAGAGATTTTCGAAGAATTTCTCGAAAACTATCATGTCGACGGCAACTTTTTGTATAATTCACCGCGTTACGTCACGGCATCAACAGATTTCCAGTCCCGATGGGCATCTCTGGTATGTATACATAATATTGTTTAGTTTCAGTACTGAAATATGTGATATCTTTAATGTCAATAATTCACTAATGAAAATTTTTCATAATAGATTTAAAATTTTCTTATATATATCATGATTTAGCAATTTTGGGTAATTGTTGAAACCGCCAAATTCTACTCCACACTGATCGTTTTTTGTGTCACATCTATTGTTTTTTTATTATTTAAAGAAGACAAAATATTTTTTTCATGAATCAATAAAAGAAAAATCAACGTAAAAAATATCATATTTGGATTGATTTAACCAAAAAATCACATTCGATTATATCTCAATACATGTTTTATATTGTGTTTATCTTATAGTAGTAATACTTAATAATTATGATCATTCAAAATTATTACTATTAAGAAACCTATTTGATATAATGAATGAAAAGTTTTCTTGAATATACTAGAATAAAAATACAGAATTACATTATGATAACATTTTACAAATGGATATTTGTCATTGATGTAATTAATTATACTATTCAAGAAGAAAAATAACTGATATCTTGTATGTGAACTAATATAGAAAAGACAGCTTTATGGCTGTGTATGATATATAAGAAATAATATCAACAATATTTATCATTATGGTTTGTTAAATGTACTAACGATGACAAATCGAAGAAATAAGTCATAAGACTTTATCTAAGTCAAATGATGTTTTTATCATCGACAAAAAAACGAAACAGCAATAACAGATTGAGTAAACAGCATCTGGTCTTCATGTAGTCGATAGATATATAATAAAGAAAAATATACTTAAAAAAGTCAACATTAGTAATTCAAAGATAAGGGTAAAAAAAATATTCAACACCTTTAAGAGCAATTTTAGATCAGTGATAAGAACGACTATTCTTACAAGTGAATATAACAAATGTTTTCTTTACTATTTATGCATTTATTCTGATCATTCATCGATATTATTCTTCGTTTTATTTCTTTTGCATATTAACTTTGTACTTTACTCAAATAAATAACATATACATCTCTTAAGTAATCATTCTATCGCATATATATTGGTTACGCTTACTTTAACCTGTCAAATTATATAATACATCGCCAACATTAATATTCATACTTTCAATCTATGATATAGTCATTTCGCCAACGATGACAACCGCGTCGGGTATAAAAATGAATAATGATTTTCATGGATCAGGTCACCAACCAAGTCCACAAGATATTCTTAATCATCTATCTAAAAAATGGAATGTTTCAATAACAAGTGAGGAATTTGCTCGTAAACTCGATGAAAATGATTCATTACGAAATCTACGAGATGAATTTTACTTGCCAAAACTTGGTAGTCTACCTAAAGGTATATTTATAATATGATAGTTTTTTTTTTTAATATAAACCTTCATCTATATATCTAGTTGATAAATCACGTACAGATCTTCAAAGTGATTGTATTTATTTATGTGGGCATTCATTAGGTTTACAACCAAAACGAGTACGAACATTTATTGATACTTGGCTAAAAGATTGGGCTGATCTGTAAATTTTCTATTATTATAAATATAAATATTTTATAAAATAATATTTATTTAGAGGAGTCTATGGTCATACTTACGGGACAAATCCATTTGCCTATTGTGATTATCCATGTATTCCAACATTGAAGAAACTTCTTGGTAAATTTGATCTATCAATTTCAATTCTATTTACTTTCTTTTTGAATTGCATAGGTGCTGAAGATAATGAAGTAGGTGTAATGAATCAACTGACGACTAATATTCATTTTATGATGGTTAGAAAATCTCAATTGTATAGAACATAATTTATATATGATTTTATTTAATAGGTTTCATTCTATCGACCGACATCTGAACGTTTTAAAATTCTCTATGAAGAACGAGCATTTCCTAGTGATGAATATGCTTTTCGATCACAAATTCGATATCATGGATATAAAACAGAAGAAGCAGTATTAACAATAAAATCACGAGAAGTAAGATGAAATATTTTGTCTAATTTTCAACTGTTTCTTATTATTCAAATAGAATGAAGATTATATTCGAACAGAAGATATTCTCGAATTACTTGAACAACAAGGTCAATCTATCGCTCTTGTTTTTCTTAGTGGTGTGCAATATTTTACAGGACAATTATTTGATATTGAAACGATTACTCGAACTGCTCAACAATATGTAAAAATTTATCATTCTTTTTTTTTCTTGAATTTAGAAATTTTTTGTTTTTTTGCTTTTGTTTTTTTTTTAGGGATGTGTAGTTGGATGGGATTTAGCACATGCGGTTGGTAACATTCCATTGAAATTACATGATTGGAATGTTGATTTCGCTACATTTTGTTCATACAAATATTTAAATTCAGGTGCTGGATGTGTTGGTGGTATATTTGTTCATTCTAATCATTTTAATAAAGAATATCCGAAGTTTGATGGCTGGTGGGGTAATCAGGATGAGACCCGGTTTCAAATGAATACAGGTAAAAAAATTTAGTTTCGCTTAAAAAAACATCGGTCAATGAAAAAATTTCTATTTTTCAAAAAAACAAGAAATTGTTCGAGGTCTTGGAGCAAATGGATTTCGAATTAGTAATCCATCTATTCATCAATGTGCAACATTAGCAGCAAGTCTTCAGGTAAATAAACTATTAATACTAATTTTTATATGTTAAGAAAATTATGAAATGACTGAATAGACAATTTTTAATGCAGCACGCAAAGTCTCAATGTATGTCTTTGTTTATTAACAGGTTTTTGAAGAAGCTGGCATTGAAAATTTGAGAACAAAATCAAAATTACTCACTCAATATTTAGAATATTTGATCGAACATGAAATGAATCGTAGATATCCCCATATATTTTTTTTTTGTATATCTATTTGTAAATGTGTTTTTTTTTCGTTTATTTTCGTTTAGCATCATCAACTCATTTTAAAATAGATATTTTAACACCAACTGATCCTGAACAAAGAGGTGCACAACTTTCATTTCGTATTATTGGTGTTGATGTTCGACAACTATTTACTGAACTTGAACGATCAGGTGTTTGTGTAAGTTGTATTTTTATTTAGAATAATTAATTGGTTTTTTTTTTTGTTTTTTGTTTTTCTAGTTAGATGTTCGTGGCAATGTTATCCGTGTTGCACCGATACCTCTTTATAATTCATTTATGGATGTCTATCGATTTGTTTTACTTTTACAAACAATCAAATTCTAAGTGAAAACAATTTTATTTTACTTGAACTGAAACAAAAAAAGATTGTTTGTTCTTCCGTTACTTTTTTTTTCAATTCTATGAAGAGAATGTTTATAAACTTTAACAAAAGAAAATGTATATATTTATTGTTATCGTGCTAAGATTTGAAGAGAAATCATACAATGTAGAAATTTCGATTGTTTATGAGACTTAATATAATTTCCTCTTTAAGTCATATTCAATGAGATGATGATATATATTGATTCATAATCAAATACCTTATCATAAGAAAGATGTTTAATTCGATTATTTGATGACAATGATAATTTTTATAAAATTCTTTTTTTTAATGTTTTCATTAGTGAACTATATAGACAGAGGTTTTATTTGAACCTATAAAGTTGATTTCGTTCTGTCACTCAATATTTAAAACTGTAAAGCACGTCAGCGACAATAGCCAAATTTATTTCTGCTTATTTGATTCCATTGTTGAAATAAATGTAATATAATTTTCCTTATTTATTAAAATGTCAATGATTCATAGCAGTTTTTACAATAGATGCTAGTTTTTTCGTGTTACATCGTGATAAAACTGGTGATTGACAAACAGTAATATAACTTGTGATTGATATTGTTCATAGGATCACGATTGCTTGTCAGAATGATAAAACTAATAGTTTTGATCTTTGATGAAAAATGATTTCAAAAAATATTTTTATTCATTAGTAGTTATAATTCTTGATAATCAAATCACGTATATTAGATGTATATGTTGCTCATTGTTTGGTTAATATTCAACAGTACATGTGCTATCTGATAACAGAACATTCTGAGATGTCCGCGTCTTTGAAAGTTATATTTTGCTCAAAAATAGGCCTTGATGAGTTATGAAAAGTCTCTAAAAGGTTTGTGCTCATGGACGGTCCTTGCCAAAATTTGACTGGTTCGAGTATTTTTCATGCATATGAAAGTAATGACAGATGCTTTTTGATCATTATTAAAAAATAGAAGACTGTAAGTTTTTTGAGAGCGAACTTAATGATAACTAGATTTTACTAGACGTTCCAACGTTTCTTCTTCAGTATCATTTCCATGATTTTCATACGAACCCGAATATAGATTATTCAGCAGTACGATAAATGCTTGTATTCCTTGAAAAAACCATGATGAAATTTCAAGTAATTTTAAGACTTATCATCTTCGAACTTCATAAAGTTGCAACATTGGAAAGTCTAGTATAATCCAGTTATTATTAAGTTTACTCTCGAAAAGAAGATTTACAGTCTCCTACCCTTTAAGAATGACTAAAGACCAGTTGCCATTTCTTTCATGTGCGTGAAAAATGCTCGAACAATTTGAAACTTGGCAAGAAACGCCTATGAGCAGAAACCTTTTGGAAGCTTTTCATAGCTCGTCAAGACCTACTGATGAGCGAAATATCAGTTTCAAGGATGTGGACATCTGAAAATATTCTTTCGTCAGTTATATAATCAAATCGAATTATTGAGGAATGAATTACATCATTTTGAAGAAGACACTAATTATTACATGACATTGTTGACGATTTGCTTGAAGGAAATTGACATCTTTTTTGGTATCTTATAAATATCTATGACTTTGAACATATTTAAAGGTATATATCTAACACCGAAGTTATTCTACATCAACTGAAAAGTTAAAACATTAATTTATGGACAATGATATTATAAAAATATATTATCCAAATTAAAGTTACAACTGAAAGATATATATTTTTTTATTTCAACGTAATCGATAGGTGAATAAACACTGAAAAATGAGAAAATTATACTTTGAAAATAAGGAGATTATTAGATAATAATCCAACGATTCATTTTAATAATCGTACAAAAAAGAATTCATTTCACAGAAAAAAATGATAGTTTTGTCTGCAGCATTTTCTATATTGAGAAAATTGCAAACTTAATCAAATGGAACTCCTGAATTATCCACGAATAGATAAAATAGGTACACATAACTTCGCCAACCGTGTGTCATATTTTCAAAAACGACCAAAGACTATTTGAACACTGAAATTTTTAAATATAAAAATAATTCGTCAGATTATTTTCTTTTTTTCGATAAAGCATTATCAACCAACAATTGAATAAAAAAACTGTTTTAATGATGAAATTTTACATCAATAGACGTCAGAAAGATATGAACTTCAAAAACAACAGTAAGTCATTAGTGCCCAAATATAATACAGCAATATCATAAATTAATAAGTTTATTGTCGAATTAATCGTCAGTGAAGCTAAAAAAGACATACAAAAAATTTTCATTCAAATCCATCCCTTAGTTTTCGGTGTTTATTTATTTACATATTAGATTGAAATAAAGAAATATATATTTTTGGCTTGTAACTTTAATTTGGATAATATGTTTTCCTAATATTATTGTTAATGAATTTATTTTTAACTTTTTAGTTAATGTAGAATAACTTCAGCACGACATATATTAGTAGAGAGCACAGTCATTATGGAGTTCAAGGAAAAAGTCCATAAAAATAAATTTAGGAATAAGAGAACATTCAAGTGTTGTGTTTGATAGAGCAATGTTGGATGTGATGAAAACAATATTTTATCAACACTTCTCTGTGTCGGGATTTGAATCAACATGCATATCAGTTATTTTGAAGAAACCTATAAGACACTTCCCCAATTATAGATAATAACGACGTATAAGTGCATTCTTTCATCGAAAATCTTGTGAAATTAGCGCTAGATACCTTTTTCCGATGTAATAGAGATACCAAAATTATAGTTTTTTTTAAACAAATCTCGAAGCAGAGCTGATTTCTGTATGTTATTTTCGTATATCAATCAGTCTTAGTGTATAATTACTTTAAAAAAATGTTGCTCCGCACTTTGGTAGTAAAATTGCATTTTCTCTCGAACAGAGAAAGATTTTTGCTTGATTTGTTTTGAGATATTACTCCACTGTATGAGCTGAAACAAAAGATTCAGTTTTCATTGAGTTAGAGTAATAACAACATTTAAAAAGTTGCCCTACACGCAGCACGATAATCGATTTTTTTTATTGTGCATGGAATGTTTGTATTAACGAATTTTTATAAAACAAATCTCTTTTTCTTCTTAAATTATTTTCCTCTTAGTTCTCTTTGATATCGAATCAAATTTGTTCAAATGAAACATCAATGAGTTTAATGTCGCTGTACTCAAAAATGAAAAGTGTCTTAATGTCTATTATCGATAGTTTTTCATTCGTAAAACTTCGTCTAAAACGGAAATTAAAGACATATTCTGGAAGTTCTTGACAATTTCTACAGCTCTAGCTGCAAAAATAATTTTAAAAAAAATCTCAATGGAATAAAAAAATTGGTTTTCTTCCAACAAGTGACGTTTTAAGCTAGATAGTTGACACTATTGGTACGATTTTTTGGAAACAAAAACAGATGGAAATTTGATGCTTTTTAGAAGCAAATGATCATCTTTAGACTAGTGAAACAAAAAGAAAATTATCGTAACCAACTGAATAGAATTCGACTTATAAGCATTCTTCTTGTCGGGATACAACCGTACAATGGCTGTACTCTTCACTCATATACGATCATCACAATTTCAATGTTATGGCTTGATAATTTTTGTCATATTTCGCTACAATACATATTTTTAAGTTAGATTTGACTTTGGTTATATTCTTTATGTAAAAACAACATGAAATCTTTAAAATTATATTATATAAATATCGGGAACCTGATGCTTAGAAAGGAGATACATTATATTCCTACTAATTTGTGAAAAACTATTTACTTAAAATCGATGCGAAGAATTGATAACTCTTGCACATATTTAGCTAGATTATTCATTTCGGATGAGTAATACTATTTTGTTTTTGTTCTTTTCACTATTTTAAAACTTAATAGAAAAGAGAAAAATGAAACCATAAATTATTTAATAACGGAAGTTAAATATTCAAAAAAAAAGTTATTTGTGCGAATCAGAAGATATGAAATTAAACCAACTGGGTTTAGTTTATATGTTGAATGAACTAATTTTAGAATAGATAATCCTTCGTTGAGTATTGGATGTCATTTAATGTCAACCAATGCTTTTCAAATAAATCGTCTGAGATTATTATATGATCACAAGACTGGCAAGTTTTAAATTTCAATTTATACGACAACTATCTAGAATTATTTTGTAGAAAATTCAAAATAATTTTTGAATCTCTCCATATCTTTCCAGTTGGTTTACTCACACTCGTATTAGTATAATTACATTTCGTAATAATGTATTAGTACATGTATAATAAGACATCAGATGAATATAATAATAATAATAATAATCATAGCAACTATTAAGCACAATTTCCAATTAAATACGACTTTTTCTTTTGAAGTATTCGTTATGAGAAAATATGGGTGTGTTTATCTGTGTCCTTACAACTTATCTATCTAGGGAATCGATAATAACAACATATACGTTTTTCTTTCTAATCATCAAAAAGAAAGCTATTTCTGGTATGTTTTCTTTTTAAATACTGCAATAACTGGTGGTCAACGGACTCTAGGCAGTACATAGAGAAAAATAGAAAAAGAAAGAAGAGAAGTACAGAAAAATAAACTAATATAAGGATCAATACAAATATTGGTAATCTGATCATCTTAAATAAACTTATTGATATTAAATTAGAACGTATTATAAAAATTTTCACGAATAAATATATTCAACATATTATAATCAATTAAAGAACATGTTGTGTAGTTGCAAGCACATTATTGTGCACATTTTTTAAGAATAGACAAATGATCAAGAGATCTTTTCGAACAATACTGATCTTTAATATAATACTCTTTCTACACAGCTAAGGTTTTCTAAATTCATTAATATTTGCTTGTTCTAATAAATGTTGATTATCTACTGAACCAGATAAGTTAGATAAATATCTATTCTCCAAAGATATTTCTTCCGAGATAAACGCAAAAAAGAATCTGATCGTGGAAGACAATGTAAAGCTCTTGTAAATGTAATAGAGTAAGAATCTCATAGATCATTATACTGATTTTATGTAATAAGAAGAAACAATACAAAGAACCAAGTAAATATAAGCAATACATACGACTGAAAAAGAATCTTTCTCAATGAAGAAGATGTAATGTCTGCAATTCTCTATCGAATCTTAATCTTTGTTTTATTAATCATAATATTCCAACAGATTTTAGAGATTATCTGATATTCAAAGTATTTGAACGCATGTACCCACTGATTTTCTTTTAATGTTCTCTAGTAAAATGTCAAATTTCCTATTACACAGAATTGCGTCAAAACTCTAAGTTTGTTAGAAATACTTTTAATCTCTTCGAGATGCGAAATACACAAACATATGTTTCAGCTCTGATTTAACTAGTGACTGACTTCAGCATGTCTATTATAGTTATGTAGCTCGAAAATTTTCATTAGAGAAAAGTGAGTGGAGGAAAATTTTTACTACAGGGCTATAGTCGTTTTTCAGTGGAAGGAATGTCGTTCATTCTAGGACTTCTTTAGTCACCTGGCAGCGATGCCACTTGCCTCTTATAATACTCCGATGATAAAGACAACCCTATAGACCGTGGATTTATCATTTCAAATAACTATATTCTGAAACTATCATTAATGTTGTATGCTCATTCATCTTCTTTCTTCCTGTAGTTAGATCCATTACTTCTATACTGTTTCCTCGAGTCTTCGATCAATGATGATATCTACCATCAATTTCTCGTGTAGTATCCTTGCTATCTCCACATGAGTTCTCTCTCCTCTAGTACATTCTGGTTCTGTCCATCAATAAATGTATTAATAATTAAAATAAAAAATTTAACTATTCGAGATGCGATATAACATATCACATACATTTTTTATAAGAATTTATTGCTGATTGAAAAAAGATTTTAAAAAAGAAAAGAAAACATTTATTTTTAATAAACTAAACAAAAGAATATATTAATATTAATTTCTATTGCCCGTAATATTATGTTTTAATTCTTTTAAAACCAGAAGCAACAGTTTTTATGGTCTCCAATTCTTAGTCAGAATTTTATTCAATATTTTCAAATAATTTATGTTAAATAATCTTTTTTTTTAATGAACATCTCATCAACAAAATTAATTTTTCGAATAGTCCTCTTTTGTTTGTGATATTTCATTGTTTTTTTTCTGTTTTAATTATTATATCATCACAAACAGTTTTTGTTTTAAAGTAAAAACAACAATGATATAACAATAAGAAGGAACACGAAAGAGACATAGAAACAAAACATTCAAATGGAAAGAAAAAACAAGAAGAAATTCTCACCAACAAAAAAAGTCTATCAATATGCATAAACATACGCACTTATACCTATTTTCTAGAACAATTCTAAATGGCTTCTCGTTTTCTTTCTCATTTCATAGTTTTTAACATGTAAAGAAAATCTTTATCGCCCTTGTTGCAATACAACAACAAGTCAACACACAATGATATATAAATATAAGTGATCAGTTTAAGAAGAACAAATAAAACGAAAGAAAAAAACAGAACGAATATGACAGTCAAAGAATTTGAAGATGTAAGAAAAAAATTTAATCTTAAAATAAAAGTGTACCCATACCACCTAATTCATTCTGTTCTTTAACAAATATTTCAAAGTATTGATAAATAATAGTTACAGCTAATAAAATACCAGTACCAGAACCAATGGCACCAAGTAAATCAGCCAATACCGATAATGCACCAATACATAAACCACCAAAAGCAGCTGCTGTTGGAATATATCGATTAAGTTCATGAATCATTGATTTTTCACGATGACCATGCATTACCCTAAGAAATATTTAGTAAATAATAGAGATTTTATTTGTTACATACAACTTACATTTGCTGTTCTTTTAATTGTTTAGCAACATCTTTTGCACTTGAACCAGATATTTCAATCCATGTTTTTGAAAAGAATGCACATGAACCAAGCATAAAAGCTATGTAAAGCATTGCATGTACAGGATCAACTAACATACCTTGTAATGATTCTGGTGGTGATAAATAATAACATAAACCACCAATAGGATATGAACGTTGTGGACCACTATCAGCCCAAACACCTAATAAATTAATAAAAAAATTTCCCGAAAATTTTGTTGATAACATTTGTGAAATAACATATAAATTTGAAACAAGTGCCGATTGAAGTATAATTGGGATGTTTGATGTATAAAATAATTTTATTGGATATGATGATGTTTGACCACGATAACGAGCTGATTTTATTGGTAGATCAACACGAAAACCCTATGAAAATTTAAAAATTATTATTATTAAAAAAATAAAAAATAAAAAATTTCGTTTTTTTGTTTTTCATACTTGAAAGTAAATAACAATAGCAAAGACAAATACAGTAGCAAGTAAATTCATTAAATTTGGTAAATTTTGACGATAAAATGCTTCACGTAAAGCACGAACTTTGTCATGTCGTGTAGCTAATAAATGAAATAAAGCAATAATACCACCTTCAAATTCAGTACCACGTCCAGTATTTATTGTTGCTGGACTGAATGCTTTCCATACAATTGTTTCACATATATTTGTTGCAATAAATAATGATATACCAGAACCAAGACCATACCCTTTTTGAAGTAATTCATCAAGTAACAAGACAATAAGGCCAGCAACAAATAATTGAATTATTATTAAAAGACAAACACCAGCACCTATTTCTGATGGAATGCCATACCTATTTGAAAAAAAAAAACAATCCAAAAACTAATTCATTTATTGAGTTTATTATTAACTTACATGCCAGTCATAACATAAACAATAGCTTGTCCAATTGTAATAATCATACCAAAAAGTTTTTGTGCACCATTAAATAGAGCACGATCTTTTGGTGTATCACCAACTTCAATTATTTTTGCACCGGCTAATAATTGCATGATAAGACCTGATGTAACAATTGGTGATATACCTAATTCCATCAAAGTACCACGATTTGATGCAAGAATAACTCGAATCCTATGTATAAAAATTGATAATAAAAACAAAACTTCTATTCATTGTCTACTTGTTTTTATATCACTTACCAATAAAATGGATCAGCTGAATCTGATGACATGATACCAAATAATGGTATTTGACAACAAACCAAAAAGATAAATAATGTTATAGCTGTCCATAAAACTTTTTCACGAAATTGAATTTTACGTTCAGGTTTTTGAATTTCAGGTATAAGTTGACAAAATGGTTTGACAAATTCAAGAAATTTGATACCCATTTCGATAATATTGTTTGTTAATTGTGGTTATTTTTCTTATAAAAAATAAAAATGAAATGCAAATAATGATGGGAAACTGCTATAAATCGTCACCAATCGTTTTTTCTAGCCCACGTATATACGCGCATACGAATATTTTTCATCCAATAAATACCAATTATGGACCAATGCAACGTTGCAATCAAATGGGAAACTGTAATGGATGCAGTCAACGTCACAATGCATGACTGTGTCATTGATGAAACAAAAAAATCTTTCAACGAAAGGGGTCGTACATTTACTGAGATAACGAAATGCGATATTTTAGATGTATCAAACTAACTATCTCTTCAATAAACAATATTAGTTAATAGAGGGAATAGAACATGCATGATTTAAAGAAAAATCATATCAATTCATGATTCCTATTAAAGCAAGTAAAAAGACTTAAACAAAAAATGATCAATATTATTTCAGTATATATAAAAATATCTGTCTTGATTTATTATAAAATTTGCCATTTCAATGACCATGAAAGAATATTCTTTGAATGACACAATAGTCTTTCTTGTCAAAATAAAACATATTATTTGTTCTTCTTAATATCTTTAATAAAATGACAAAAGAAGAATTACATAACGTCTCAGTAACTTTTTTTTATTACGATGAAAAACAAATTAATTGTATTAATTATCAACTAATACTAGGAATCTAAATGTTCGTTTTTCTGCAAATTATTCAAACCAACTGAATTATATTTCATAAATTTTCATGTTTGATTTATATTTATTACAAAATAGTCTATTTTTTTTCTAGTATTTTTCGTTAATTATTCAATACACATGTTCAATAAATAAATCAATTAAGTGTAATGAATGAGTCTTGCACTGAAGCATTACATAATTCAGTCAGGAATTGTCCAGTGATGAACATATGTTATGCATGTTTTCTTTTAAAATCATTACTTTTGATTTTTATAAAATGTCAATTACGATTTTGAATACCATGAATATATCATCCCTCCTAAATATAGTATTTGGATCTAGTGAAAAGCTATTTATGAATATTTTCCAAACAATATATTGTTTACACATTTTAATTAATTCTATATGTTACCTTAATGGTCTAACCAAAGGTGAGCTAGGCTGAACGGCTCCCTATCAGCACAAGAAAGAGAAACGTAATAATTACTATCATTGACGCTATATCTCATGGATTTCTCCCACGATCGTAGAACACTGCCCCACCACCTACGATCTCCTATATACAACACTATCCTACCTTTGACATGTCTAGAAAACAAGAATGTCTATGAGCAAAAAAGTCTGAGTCCATTACTGAATCAATAACATATTAACACTTGTTAATAATCTTTTGAGTCTTCTTACAATAAAAATCATTTAAACCTATTATTATATTGATCAAATCTTTTAAATTATATTATGAAAATGAATATTATCACAAATTCATATGTTAGTACATTAACAAAATTGTCTACATCTAACTAATACACTCACATATATATCTTTTAAAATATGAGAAAAAAAAAGAATTCTCTTACTTCATTCTATACTAGGAGTATCTCTTAAAAATATGAGATCATTTTATTTTCGCCTCTAGGCTTAACTTTTCTTTTCTGCTAATTTGATTACGTACTTCTCCCATCAGTACACAAAATGATCATTTAGATATATATATATATACATATCGAAACTTATTGCATAATCTTTTACATGACAATATTGACATCTAATTTGGCTTATTCTCACCTTGATATACAATATTTGAATAGAAGGAAACATCATCAGTGATCAAGTTGATTAGTGTGCGCATTAAATTGCTTACCGAACAACAATCGCCTTCCCGTAGAGCAAGAAAAAAAAATTTAGTAATTTTTTTTGTCGAAGAAAAAAAACTCGATATATAAATAGACTCGATTATAGTTTATTTCTCATTATACAAGCAATAAGATCAATTGTTAGTCTAGAAGAAATTCAATATTATTATCCTTAAATATGAATCTTTCACCTTTACAATTAGATACAAATTGTTTCAATAATACATCTCATTATCATCCTTCTTATTACAATAATAATTTATCAACTTGGTCACCATCATCATCATCATCATCTTTACTTTGTCCATCGACAACAATGAATTATCAAACATCATCTGTACCATCTGCTCTTCAACCTATTGAAAATTATTGTTCAATTGAAACATTTTATCCATCAGGTTCTGAACCAATAGCATCATCATCCGAAATGTCTTTTTATTCTTCATCATCACAATTTTCATCGGTTCCTAATCTTCCTTCATCTCATATTTATTCATCTGATGATTTTATCATTCCATCATCAACAACAATGATGTTACCACAAAATCGTGCTAATTATACACGTCATCAACTTGTTATGCTTAATGAAATTTTTAAAAAACATAAATATCCAAATAGTTTGCAAAAAACACTTATTGCTAAATATATTGGTGTATCACGTGATCAAATACGTATATGGTTTCAAAATAAACGTCGAAAAGTACAATTAATTAATAAAGGTCAAGCTAAACAAACTAAAAGTGATATTGAATGTGAATATGGTGAATATCGACGACATTTACCAAAAAATTTTCTTGATGATCTTTTTCAAGAATTATATAAAGCTCGTGGTGCACCTGCACGTTTACCTGTTAAACGTGATAATAATTCTAAAATGAATAATATTGAACAAGAACAAGAACAAGAACAACAGCAACCTATTTTATATTATCCAACAACAATGAATTCAAACTATTATTATCAAACAAATAATTTAATTGAACATGATGATTCATCACATGAACAGAATGATGAACAATATTTAACAAATTATACTCATCATATCTATTCAGATCGTTTATAAAACAATTTTTTTGTCTTTTGTTTGTTTTCTATCATATAAAATAAATAATTGCACATGTTTATTGCCTTGTAGAAAATATTTCCTTTTTTCAAATTTAACCATTCGATCTCTTGTTTCAATATCAAAAAGCATAAAAGAGAAAAATAATAAATATTAATTCATTGAATTATTATCAACATTATGTAATGTTGATGATTCTTTTATTACATTAGTTATTTTCTTATATTTTCAAATTAATATATTTCAAGCTATAATAACTAGAAAAATTTCTCCTCTATGAATATTCATATCGTTCAGAACAAGTTGAAATTTTGTCATTGTAAAAATAATTATAAATAATCTTAATTCAACATAAATACAAACGATTTTACTAAAACCTTGATTTATCATGAAAATCATTTACTAGTATTATTTTAGTTTATAATCAGAATACAAATAATAAACGTATCGCGGTAGTTACACTCATTAAATTATCAATGAATAATGTTCGATCAATTATCTCATGAAATGAAAGAATCATTTCATCTATTTGTATATCACACCATCATTATCGCTTTTCTTCATATTCTTTCATTAATAGATATCTTTCATTCAACTCAATTAAAAAATACACTTCTACATTCTGTCGTCGCTTTTTCATCTTCTACTATACATCCTTTATTAAAAAAGCGTAATCCTATTTTTCGTGAATCAAAATACAGTATTGATCAAAAGCATAAGAACAGCGTACTTGTTGATTTTTTTTCCTACAATATCGAGCATTTAATTTGAATCCAAATAGTCATTTGAATGACCAATGAAGTTTTGTATCAAACGCATTCTATTCAGGAATTTCATAGATGAGTTATAAGAAGAAGATTTTTGAAAAAACTAAACATGGTAGTTTTCAGGTCTCAGAGAGCTATATGAAAACTAGTTGCTAACAATACCATCATAAAGAGCATAACATTATGAAATAAATGAAGGCTTGTTACGTTTCCTATGACCTTCCCTGACAAAAAGATAACCATCATACCAAACGGAAAAAAAATGCAATTTAGCGAAAAACGACTAAAAATTTCATTTATTTTGTTGCTAATAACTTTTCAAGGGAAGATCATAGAAAACGTGGCAACCTCTCATTGTGTTCAGATTTTTATGCTCTTTAAGGATGATACTGTTAACAACTAATTTTCACATAATCCCCTGTGCCTTCAGAACTACTATATTTGGTTTTTTAGAAATCTTCTTCTTATAGCCCACCTATGAAATTTCTGAATAGACAAAAACCAAACAAATACGTTATTCTTATATTTTTGATTAGTGCTCCACAATTAGCATATCAATAAATAGTTTATAACTGATAGATAATATATTTTCAAAATACGAAAGTGTCTTAATACCAATAATATAACACTTTGATGTTTATCACCGATACAAATAAAAAAATCTCCGAAAAATCTTGATATTTATTATGAAATTTTCATTTTCAGTATAAACATTTTAACAATTATCAACTTCTTCCATAATAATTCTTTTTTTTGTTTATAAAACTTATTTTTATCTATATCATTCTATCAAAATATTTAACATCATATATATTTTTTCTCTTCTTGACAAAACAAAAAAAAAGTAGATACAAGAAATAGAATAAGATATCTATATATATATATTTATCTATCAAATATAAGATCATGGTGAAGTTGAAACAGATGGAGATGATGCCAAAATAGTTTTTAAACGAATAATACATTTTGCTAGATCTGTTTTTTTAATTAAATTATATAATTGAAGTGTAGCCAAATGTAAATAAAAATTTTTAATAAGATTTTTTTCTCGTAAATCTTTTGCATGTCTTTCAACAAAAACTTCACAAGCAAAGGGCATTTGGCTATCAGCAATAAAACTAAAAAAAAGAAATCAAACCAATGACAAAAATTAGATTGTTTTTTCTAATAAATTAAAAAATATTTACTTATGTTTCATAACATGATGATTCCACATAATCATCATTTCTTTTTCACCTTCATTTACATCTTGAAAATCTTCCATCATACGACGTGATAATTGTTGTGTCCATTCAGGATATATTTCATCATCACTATCTACTTGCATATGTTCAGGTTCAATTGGTTGTGCACCTGTTGTATGACGATAAACTCGAGTTAATGCTGCTCGACGACAAACAAATGGTGCATCGTCCATTGCCAATCGACGATAACGTGGTGGTCTAAAAAAAGAATTTTGGTTGATATCAAAAAAAAATTTTGTTTTTGTTTTAATTCTTACCGCCAAAGAATTAATTCACTAGTAACACGTTTTTTACGTGGATAATATTCTGAAAACACATCCAATGTATCAAGTGATCCATCATAGAATGCATTAATACGCAATTCAATATTGGGTCGATCGCTATTTTTCTAAAATAGAAATTAGATTTCTATGAAGAATGCTGTTATTTTGAGTAAATATGTAAATAAGTCTTTAAGTTGATGAAATTTAACTATTAGTATTAGAATCCTATATGTAGTCAGTTTCAGAGTCAATTAAATTTTTTGTCAAAAATGCAGTTTTAACATATGTCTATAGACATGAACGAAGTTGGAGTTGAATTTGACTCTCACTTTGTTTCGTACCCGGATGTTTCTATAAGACATTGATGGAACCTCAAAAATACATTAGTTTGTACAACAAATATCTGAAAAACACCTACTATTCAAAAAATTTCATATGCCGAAACTGAATTTTTTGCAAAAGATTTAGTTGACTTCGAATCGAATCCGTGGAGAACTCTAGTTAGTATTAGCGTCTTTAATTGTAGTGACAATTTTAATGGCTAAGCTTAGATCCCTAGGACACGTTTTCAATAAAGTGAGCAAATCAATAATGTAAGTCATTTTTGTTGCATGAATACTACTACTTCATTATTATTCTGTTTTTAGTAAAGTAGATCGAAAATTCTTGAACTTCTTTTAAACCATATCAGTTTTACATAAGGCGAAATGTGAATTGAAAATAAGAAGCACTAATTCTGTGCCATCTAAATCACACAAAAAAAGTCGTCCTCCTCTTTTTCCACATTCTTAACTTTCCGATGAGAATCTTATACAGATTATTGAACCTATCCTAAACCATGATTCGAGCAAATTTCTTTTTAGCGTGGTTAGATAGAGCTTGACCAGTTATCCGTAAGAAGGCTTTTTTAAACATATTCGAATAATGTTTTAAGTAGCAAAAAAAATCAGAAAAGCCCATAAAAATAGAAATACGCCATACATATGAAGTCTCGGTAGCCTCAATGTTTTGACTTTACTTATCATGTGGTTAGAAAGAAAAATTACGGATGATTTTCGAGAAAATCGATTTTTTCGATTCAATAGGAAAACGTCGTAAGTACCGGTTCGTGTTCAGAGATTGTGACCATCAAAATTTCAATTCCAAATAAAACAAATATCCTATTCAGAATCAGCAGATAAATCTTTATTGAATCGTATACCCAATACTTTAAGCTAATTTTTTTATATTAGGTGAGTCAAAAGGCAGACTATTCGAAAAAAGAAAAGGTCGGGGTGTAACGACCAACATTAGTTTTAAGTACTGAGTACACTATTCAATACAAAATATTTTTTCTAATTATGAATATGATGTTCGTTTCATTCGGAACTGAAGTTCTGGTGGTCAAAGCCTTTGGATACGAACTGATAATTATGATGTTTTGCTACTGTATCAAAAAGAATCGATTTTTTCAAAAATCATAGATAATTTTTCTTTCTAAGTCTATGAAGAGTAAAATCAAAACATTGAGTCTGCCAAGACTGGATGTTTTTAGCGCAGGCTTTTCCGATTTTTTAAACTAATTTTCGCTACAAAAACATTGTTCGAATATGTCAAAAACAACATTTTTATAGATAACTCGATGAGTTCTATTCAACCATGCCTATAAAACTTTAGCTAGAATTTCGAATTATCGACACCTTATCATCTTACAATGAAGATTCGAGAAAAAAATATTTCACATATTCGGAGTTCATTTTTCGCTTTAAATAAATGATTCTTAAATTTTACCTTTAATGATGCTGTAAAACGTGGGTGAAAATACGATAAATGTTTGATTAATACATCTAAATCATTATTAATAGCTGTAAATTGACAAAGACAACAATGACCTTTTGATGACATATAACTCGTAGCCAAACAGTGTTTATTTTCCGTTAGAAAACTATAGAAAAGTGGTAAATGTGTTGATGAATTATGATCATGATTAGATTGAATATCACGCCATAATGGTAAATTATTACTATGATTTGAATTTCTATCTAAAAAAAAAGAGAAAAGTATAATAATAAATTTTGTTCATGAACAAGATAAATAAATACTTGATTTTTGTGTTGTTTTCATTCGTTTAGCATTAGGATCGTGATATTGTTGTTCTTGTTGATGTGATGCTGGAATTTTACTTGGTGATATTGGTTGTCGTTTTCTTGTTGACGCACCACTACTTCTTGACATTTCAACTGCTTCTCTTGTAAGATCAAAATAAATTGTAAATGTTGTTGGAAATTGAAATGATATTGTTTTTGACTAAAATTAATTAACAAATTTTACATAGTGCTCTAATAAAAATCTTAAGAAGATTTGGGTTTTGACTAATCTATAGAATTTTGAATATATCTATTTTCTAGAAGTTCCAGGCTTTCTGGAAACTCGTATTTTCCAATTTTGTTCTGAAACTTTACCCATATAGAGAACTCAACTAGAGTAATTCCTATAAAAAAATTTAGAAGTTTTCAACAAAGTTTCTTCGAGATATGAGATTTTTAAAAAGTGCATGTTGTATACATTATTCATGGAGAAAGATCTATAGGTTGAACGTTTTATTTCTCGAAGAATCATTGTTTGAAACTTTTGAATTTTTTTATGGAAGCTAATCTAGTCGAGTTCTCTATATGCGTAAAGTTTATGATCAAAATTCGATAGCTTAGTCAAATATCAATTGAAGTTTTTATAGAAACTCCATGTTGTATCTATATGGAAACAACTATTGAGATCAAAAGGGGACAGCTTAAGAAGTTCCCATGTCACAGCCTACCGAAAGTTATAGTTTTGCAGATAAAAATCTACAAGAAAGACTTAATTAAGGTTTTGTTTCAGCAAGTATTTGAGCTAGTAATCATGCATAATCGATTTGTTTGAAGATATTTGTTGAAACTATTTTTGATTAAAAATTTTATCATCTCTGTTATTGTACTTAATACAGTGATTAACAGCTATTTTGATCAACCAAATTTTATTGGATATGGCTGAGTAAAGAAATACAGTGAATACATAAAGTGAGAGTAGGTGATAAACCCTAGACACATCACACGTAAATTGGTTCAGATTCTTCGAACTAGAAAAACTGCAATCAAACAATTTGCATCAGCTATAGTTTTGCGCAATAATTTAACCTCAAAACAATGCTATATTAATAATTTTCTAAAACTACTTATTAACAGAATAAAAGGACAAAGATCATCGGCTAGTGCTCAAAACATCGAAAGTCATTATGATAATGTCCAACTATATATATTCATAAAGATGCTTTTACTATTCTGCATCAGAATGAATCGTAATTATTCAATACCATCCTTATTCTACAGATGTGGTACTAAATATTTTTCAGGTACTTGATCTAATCGATAAATTTTATCAATCAAGCAACCTCCGACCACTACATGGAGTGTTGTAACTAAAATGGTGAATTTTTTAATGAAATATTATTTGAAAAATAGCGTTAACAAATGCCTTCAAACAAATTGATTCTACATGAATACTAACTCAAATACTTGTTGGAGTAAAAACTTAAGTAATTCTTTTGTAGGAGATTTTTGTCTACCAAAGTTTCTATCTTTGAAATGCTCTAAGCAGATAGAAGAAAATAAAAGCAAAAACGTGTAATTTTACTATTTCTTCTCCATTATTTAAAACAGGTGTAAGTTGAATTTCAAGTGATTGTTTTGTTGACATTGCTTGTCGAGGATCGAATAATGCATTAAGTTGTATACGTTTTCCATACGACATTGAAACTTTATTTCCATCACCTAAAAAGCACAAAAAATTGTTTGTTTTAATTAGAAAACAAAACAATCTCATACCACGACCAGCTGTAATTGTACTTGAAAATGTTAATATATATGTATATTTAGTTGAAACATGAAATGAAATTGTTGATGATTCATCATCATCATCATTCATTGATGATGCTACACCATGAGGTAATACTGAATCAATTCGACCAAGTTTCATTGTTCGAGATACATTTGATGTATGAAGTAAACAATTTTCTACGCATGAAGCAGATAAATCAAATGAAACATTATGTTTAATACCACGTCGTTCTGTTAGACAGCCTGTTAGAGAAAAAAAAAAGTAATAAAAGATCAATGAAAAAAAAATTAACAATAAAAAAATAGTTAATTTACTTGAATCATATGACCATCCACGTAAATGTAAATTAAAAGCATCACCACGTAATAATGATGATGTTTTATTCATACTTTCATCTAAACGTGATTTAAAGATTTCGTCTATTGAAATATTTTGATTTGGTATACTAGAAAATTAATTATTTAAAAAAATATATAATTGTTCAATGAATATTTTTACCGATTAGAACGTATTGATGTTCGAGCAATATGAACATATTTTAAATTTCGATGAAGAAAACTTGGCTAAACAAAGAAAAAACATGCGAGTTTAGAGATTTTTATATTAATAATTAAAGCAGAATTTCAGTAAAGAAAATAGCTTTTTGAGATCATTCGAAACATTATTATGACATTTTTTTTCTAATTTTTGATGATTAGACAAAGCTAGAACTGTACACCAGATTTTCTGATCGCGGTCATTGAATTGAATATTTTCTCAAAGAAAAAAGACTATTCCAAAAAAAATATGATTATTGGTGTTTTAATTAGAGCGTGATTACAATGCAATTGGGACTGGTTCCCAGAGCTGAGCAAGTACGGACTTTCTTCAGTATAGCAAAAATTGCACACTTGAGAACGAAAATTTCAAACATAGTGTTACTTCGAAACATGTGTTCAAATGCCTTATAGCATAATTATCGAGTATGTAAGGGTACAATTTTATATAAAATCGAGAATGTGAGAAATCAGCTATTTGCTTCATCTTCGGAGGGCAAATATATGTTTAGTTTTTGATATTGAAATCAATCAATTGGTAACTGGAGTCCTGCGGGACAATCAGCATTTGGAACCATTAAAGAATTTGCCGAAACGAGCCTAATAGGATTCGGCACTATAGTAATGAAACCTGATAATATAGTTAAGATTTCGTCACGCCTCTTGATCTATTTTCAAGTTATGCCCATCTCTTCCACGAGGTCCACAACAACTTGGCCATTCCTCTAGGTGGTACAAATGTGACCTAAAAAATTGATCGAGAGACATAGCGAAATAAACTATTGTGATGTTATCAGGAGGTACCACCGAATCGATTTCAACATAAAAAAGCTGGAATATGTTGATGGTGGAAAAACGATCTTATCTTTTAGAGTTTTTCGTGTCCGAGTATTTTATCTAGCTCGGCTAGTTCCTATCGCAAATTTTGTATTCCTTTTGTTAGCCTACAAAAACCACGCAAGAGTTGCCATAGTCTTGCTTTAAAAAAAAAGGATTTCTTTGCTAATTGAATGTTTTTCTTATTTTCTTCTCGTATGAAATATATTTGACTTTTCAATCATGACAAAAGACTCGCATGTTCATCCCTAGTCTTGAAAGAAAAACTTCATATCAAAAAATATCATTTAACAAATGACTTTTTTTTTTCTCTTCAACTTACATTGATTTGCCATCGAAGAGCTAATGTTTTATAAATTTGTATATGTTCTAAAATACAAAATTATTCATTCAAAAAAAAAAAGAAAAAAGTTCAAGTATCTTACTAGCAAATGTTTCTATATTTTCATTCCAATTTTTCGACATATTTTATCTAAAAAATAAAAACTCAATAATACACTATATTCTATCAGGAACAAAAAGAAAACAAAAATCAATTAGATTGATTTTTTTATTCGACCAGTATTAGTTCTAAACAAATTTGTATCATTCGATTTTTCTTTTTCCATTTCATCAAGAATATCTTGATCAAATGTTATTTGTCCTATAACAAAAAAGAAAAACTATATATATCCAACAAAAAGACAAATATAAAGATAGAATACTTACCAAATGTACCTTTACTAATTTCATGTATAAAATGTAAAGCTGCACCTGTTAAATCATATCCACGTTTATTTCCATATACTTGTGTACAATGTTTTAATTTTGCTATTGCAGTTAAAACAGTTAATATATCATCAGTTGGTCTATCAAGTTCACAATATTTCATATATAAACGTTGTTTATCATATTTATTTAATAAAAATAAACAATAATCAGCAATTATATCTGATAATTCACGTTGTTGTATTGGTATAGAATTTGTTAAAAGTAAACGAAAACTTTCATTAGCTGATTTTAAACGTGGTTCAAGTATACCAGGTGTATCACGTACAAATACTTTAGGTCGATTTGATATTTTAACTTTTTCACTCATTGTTCGTGTTACACCAGGATTTGCACCAACTTGTTCACAACTTCGTTTATTTACAAATAAATTACGAAGTTTATTAACTTACAAAAAACAAAATAATGAATATGAATTTTATTATTTTCTAATAAACATACTAAATGTTGATTTGCCGACATTTGGTATTCCACAAACAACAATATTATATTCCAATGTTGAACTTCTTGTATAACGTGGTGATTCAACTATTTGTTGAAGAAGACGACCAAATATATTTGTTAATTCTTTTAATTCAATTGACATTAAATTTGTATGTATAACTTGTGTATTTGGTTGTTCAATTTGAATATATTCAATGGATTTATTTAAATAATTTGGATCAGCTAAATCAGATTTATTAAGTATAAGTACATGTGGTTTATGACCACCAACTAATCGTTTATATAATTCAGGATTACGACCAGAATGTGGAATACGTGCATCATGTAGTTCAACGATACCATCAATACGTAATAATGATTCTTCAAGATCTTTCATACCTTTATGCATATGACCAGGAAACCATCTAATTAAAAAAGAATATGATTAAAATATATCAAACGATTTTTGTATTTTCTATTGCAAAGAAAAAAAACAAAGGAATTTTATGATTTTCTCCTTCAAAAAAAGAAAACATGTTCCATTCTCGGATGCTTGTTATGATCATGAAATGATATTTTAGATAGACATTAAAACAATAAGTCATTTTTATAAAATAATTAATAAATACAAAAAACAAACCGAATCATATCTTTCCATCGTATCGATTGAAAATCAAATTGACTTCGAAATGTTGTCAGTCGTTTCATATTCAATAAAACACAGAAGATTTATTCTTCTTCTAGTTCTTTGAGAGAGAGCAACAAATAACTTTTATTCTAATTGAAGAAATCAATGGACCAATCAAAAACAAAACAGTTTTGTTTTGTTTTTTTTTAAAACAAAATTCATTGTATGTGGCGCTTAAGCATATATTGATTCATCGAACCAATTAACAACATTGGTAATATGAAAATCAAATCCACGCAAACGGAAATCTTATCAAGAAAATAAAGAGAAAAAAAAAGCTTTTTTCTTTCGTTTGTTTTCATTTTATATTCATATGAATTGATTATGCGCGATGAATCTCAATTAATGGCGACAACATTAAATACAACAACATCTCCAACAAATTCAACGTCAAATAATAATGTTGAAGGACTTAAATTAACTGAAGCTGTTGTTAAAACATTTCGTAATGCACGTGTTTTTCATGAAAATACAGATCGAATAAATGCATTAGATTTTTCTGCTAATGGTGAAACGTTAATAACAAGTAGTGATGATGATTCAATTGTTATATATGATTGTCAAGCTGGATCGTATGTATTTATGAATTTTATTATTAAATGAAAAATTTCAAATCTATATTCTAGAGCAAAAAAAACACTTAATAGCAAAAAATATGGTGTTGATTTAATTCGTTTTACACATGCACCAAATACAGTTATACATAGTTCAACAAAAATTGATGGTAAAATAAAAACCACGAGATTTTGTTTTTCGATTGAATTTTATTAATAATTTTTTTTAAGATACAATTCGGTTTTTATCTTTACATGATAATAAATATATTAGATATTTTCCTGGTCATGTTCGAAAGTAAAAGAAATTTTCAAATTATATTTAAAATTGATTATTTAAATTTTGTTTTTGTTTTCCTAGAGTTATTACATTATCAATGTCACCAGTTGATGATATTTTCTTGTCTGGTTCTCTTGATAATACAATACGATTATGGGATTTAAAATCAGCAAATTGTGCAGTTAGTTTTTTTGTTCTTTTATCAACAATAGTTTATTTTAAAATGATTGATAATGTCTTTTTTTTCATAATTTTAAAGGGACTTATGCACTTGAATGGTCGACCAGTAGCTAATTTTGATCCTGAAGTAAAATTGATTTTTATCTGTTGAAATAGTTGATAAAATCTAATATATTTATATTTAGGGTCTTATTTTTGGTGCTGGTATTACATCTGAAATGATTAAATTGTATGATTTACGTTCATTTGATAAGGTTATTTTATTGTTTTATATATTTTAAATTTGTAAATGATTAAATCTTTTCTTAATCAGGGTCCATTTTCAACTTTTCAATTACCAAAAGAAAAAGATTGTGAATGGACAAGTTTGAAATTTAGTGCTGATGGTAAAACCATTATGCTTACCACAAATGGTAATATTATTCGTTTAATTGATGCATTTACTGGACAACTTAAACATACCTTATCGGTTTGTTGAAAACATAAAAAAACTAAATTAATTAAATTTATGTATTTTTCGTTTTAGGGTTTTACAAATACAAAAAATATGCCTATAGAAGCTTCATTTAGTCCAGATGCTCAATTTGTTTTTTGTGGTTAGTTAAATAGATGATAATATTCGATGATATTTTTATGAAATACAATCTAATAGGAGTGTTGTCGTCAAGGAATCAAAATTTAAATCCTCTCACCGATAGTGACAGACACTTGAACAACACTTCCCCTACGTCTCGCGTCATAGACCGTATATCAAAAACGTTTTGTGATAAAATATGAACTAGTTTCCTATTGCATTTCTGGAGAATTAAGTAAAAACGTATCTCGAAATAGATAGAAGAAAATAATCTCTCTATGATTAGCATGAGCAGCTAAATTATGTGTTACATTTTAATCTTGCAGGGATTATGCTAACAACTTTTTAATGTATATTTAGGTGCAAGTGATGGACGTATCCATTGTTGGAATGCCGAAACAGGTAATCGTGTGTGTACTCTTGTTTCTGATTCAATGTCTGGTCAAACAATTGTTTCAATGAATCCAAAATTTATGTTACTTGTTAGTGCATCAAATCAATTAGTAAGTTTTTTTTTATTGATATTTATTAGGTTATTAACTAATAGTATTTTTTAATTAGATTTTCTGGTTGCCTCACCTTGATGATTTGTAAAATAGATTAGGACACTTACAACTGTTGTTATCGGTGTTGTTTTGGTTTTTCTTGTTGTGAATATTGTTCTATTCGTGGTTATACATTTTTCTTTTCTGTCTTTTTTTTGCAAATTTGAAGATTAAAAATGAAAAAAAATAAAGTGTTCTATAGAAAACCAAATAGAAATTTATTATGATGTTTATTTCAAAATAAAATTTTTATTTTGATGCAGGTTCAGAAAATAAAGGGTGTCCCAAAAGTTTCGACTCCTCTCAGTAAAATCAATAATATCTATGTTAAACTTATATGAAGGTATCGATAAAATTATGTCATTTTGTAGAGGAAGAGAAGAGTTATCAGCTGAAAAAAATACAGTTCAAAATATATATCTTTATTACAAAGTTATGGTCATTTTACTAATTTTGAGTGAAAATTTTTACGTTGCATTTTTCGAAAAAACAAAAATATTCTTATAATACTTGAAGTGAAATATTATGTTCCAGACTTTTTTTTATAGAGTTTGGTAGAGTTCTTCAAGCTCTACAAGAATATGAATATCAACAAGTTTGCTGATCCTATTTCTGATGCAAAGCTGGGAGAAAAGCAGAAAGACTAATAATAAAAACCTCATATATCTTACATTAAAGAGAGTATGCTTAACTTTCAATAACTTGAGTTAATCGACTATTGATCTGTTTTTGAAAGCTTGGAAACAGTACTTTCACCTACAGTACGTAACAAAGTATCTCGAAACATAAAATAATAGACTGAACAGTCGATCTACCAAAGTTATTGAAAGTTAAGTATACTCTGCAATGCATCATATGCCAGATTTTTATTAGTCTAGCTGATTTCTTTCAAGTTTTGTATTGAAAAGAGGATCCGAATTTATTTGAATATCCATATACTGGTAGAGCTTGTCGAACTCTACCGAATCATATAAAAATATTTACTGAGACAATGTAGAAAATCATATTTCGATTGACCTTGATGACTCAAACATTGCAAACATTTTTTTGTACTTTTCAAAAAATACAACGTAAAAATTTTCACTCAAAATTAGTAAAATAACCATAACTTTGTAATAAATATATGTATTTCGAACTGTGTTTTTTTTCCGTATCAACTCTTGTGTGAGCACGACTATAAGCTTCCAATGGTCCTTCTGGATCATCAGATGCTATATATGCCAAATAAGCAGTATTTTCACCATAATCAAGAATTAAATTAAGTGCATTACCCGTTTCTGCGACTAGTCATATTTCGCATGATATCTACTGCATTAAGATGATCACTATCTTCAACAAGTAAACTACCTAAACATGGATCGTTCGATGGTTGAACATGTTTATCTCAATAGACAATATCTTTTAATCGTGGATGATTTGGTGTATCAAACATATCTTCCCTATTGTAAACATTCAATTCATTTGTACTATATTCAATACCATGAAATTCAATATGTTCATCATTAATCATTGATATATTATTACACTCATATGAACCAAGACCAAAATGTACTGAACAACATCACGAAGAACATTTTCCAAAGCGTGTTGTTATATTTTGTTCTTTTGTAATCCATACTTTTTCATCTGAACCAATTGAAGTTCCACTATATGCACCAATTGATCCGATAAGATCGAGATAACCAAAATTAGCAAATGCATGTGATGCATAATTTTGTTGTTTATAATATTCATGAAAATGATTTGTATAACCTTCATATGATGCATTTGAATAATAGACAGTTACTTTAGCATATTTAGCAAGAAAGGCTTTATCATCCCAATCAAGTGCTCGTACATGAAATTTTTAATTAATTTTGAAATTAAATTCATTTGACAAACATCTTGATAAGATACACCACTATCAGCAGCAACACTTCGAAGTTCTTCATTAAATCATGGTGGAGTATATTTACGTGTTATTTCATAATTAAGATCAAGTATACCTGATAAACCTAATTCTGCAATCCATTTTGCGATAAATTATTAGCAAAAAAAAACAACAATGCTACTTTGAGAAAAAAAATAAAGAATAAATTCTTTCATATTTACTGGTGGAAGTTTTTGTCAATTCATCTTCAATTGTTTTATCCAAATAAGCAAAATATTTAGGAATAAGTTCATTTAATTCTTTACTCATTAGTGAACCTAATGCATAACCCGGATCATATGGTGTACCACCATAGACATGAACAATATTTATTTTATTATAACCTGATTCAACAACAAAACGTTTTTCATTTGGTACAGAACTTACAAAAGTAGGTTCATGTCGTACAATTGGATTTGTATTGTAATTACTTTTACAATTTGGATTACTCGATTGAATTGGATAAATAACAACAAATAGACAAAGTAATGAAAGACGAACGCTACTCATGATTAATGAGGTGTAGTCGAACGATGTTGTTAGAAATGGTCTGAGGAAAAGTGACAGAAGGTTTATTCTCATAAGCGTTGATTGATGAAAAATACATATATGACATATAAATATTTCTTTTTATTTATTGTTTACGTTGTCATGATGATATTTGAGATATGTCAGACTGAAAAATCATTTTATATAGATTAAGAGCAAAGAATAATTCTTATTTTCTTTTTCTGGGATTATCAATAATACGAACTGCGATTTTATTAGTAAATATCAGTAGAAGAAAAATTATTAACGTATTAATCTTCTTGAAATAGAGTTTATAGTCAACAGATATTTAGGCTATTGATGTTACATCTATCAAGAGTTAGACACCATGCATCAGAATTAATAGGTACTTAGTCTTTTAAAACAAAGTATTTACATAATAATAAGGTCAATATTTTATTTTTTAAATTTGAACAATAAAATGTTGATCTGAGACATTCAAGTGTATCAACATCTTATTTGTTTATAATCTAGTCATAATTGATCAGTTTGTTGTAAAGATTAAAAAAGTACCCAGATTCTGTTAAGATCGTATATTCAACAGAGTGAAAGAAGACTGTCATATGTATATATATATACAAATTTTATATTAAATTCGATAAAGCTTCTTATTTTAGATATCACTGCAGATATTACACCTTTCTCTTTTGTATCTTTTGATTTTTTTGTTCTGTCAAGATATAATCATCAAATTCAATAGACTAGCATAAAATAAAGAAATGTATTGGAAAAAATTTCCATATTCATTTAAAAATTTTCTATCTTGATACAGTCTTAACAAACAATTTAGTGAAAGCAAGTCTTTTAGAAACTCGATTGAAAGTTTTCAATAGTCATTGTGGATCATTCGGCGCATTATATGTTAAATAAGCAGTGTTTTTACCATAATGAAGAATTAAATTGAGCGCATTACCTGTCTATAGTAATCTGATTACATTTCATGAATGATTAAATGTATTGTATGTGTGTTTCCATGAATATGTGGTACATTTTTTAGTACTGTTTTCAACAACAACAAAAGCTACTAATTGTTCGTTACGAATTGAAGTATTTCCAAGTTATTTTCTAAAGTCTAGATGAATTGCACAAGTTCATTGATCATTAACAAACATAATTAATGCTGCATCAATGAAATTCGAACATTGAACAAGAAAACACAGAACATATGTTTATGAATTATCGAAACATGTTGTTATGTCTTGTTTTTGTGTAGTCCACATTTTCTCATCCAAACTGACTGAAGCTTCAATATATGCATTAATAGATCTAATAAAATCAAAATTAATAAATACATGTGGTTTATTATTTCATTGTCACAAAACTCATGAAAATGATTAGCAGAATCTTCATAAGATGCATATGGATGATAGAAAATTGCTGTAGCATATTTAGCAATTGGATCTTTGCCATCCTAGTCGAGTGCTCGTGCGTAATGTTAATAATAATAAAGTTCAACCATACCATGTTTTTAAAACAATACATTCAGCTTCAATCAATGATGAAAGTATATTAAGTCGATTAACATCTTGATAAGATAGACCACTATCCACACTAGCACTTCGCAGTTCTTCATCAAATTATGAAAGAGAACATTTTCGAGTGATTTCATAATTAAGAATCAAGAGCATATAGTTAACCTTATTCAGTAATCAATTGTTCAACTAGCTATTCAAATAATACATCGATAAGATTATATAAAGCAAAGTATTCATATTCACTAATATTAATTTCTTAATCATATCTTCAATTATATTATTCAAAAAAGCCAAATATTAAAGAACAAGTTTTTATCAATCTTCAGTCATTAATTTACCAACTATATATCCCGTATCAAAAGATATATTATTATACACAAATACAATATTAATTTTATTATAGCTTTGTTCAACAACAAAATGTCTTCCAATAAATACAAGACTTCAACATAATATTTCTCTCGTATGTATTTAATTAACATACTTTCACAATTGATTGAACATAAGATATTAAGATGAGAATATAGAATAATTATATATGATTACTACTTATATTTAATATTATAATTACTGTTAGTAAAAACCAATAGAAATAAATAGTTAATAGCTGTTTATTCTCATTAAGTGTGTTCTATTTTTTTTAATCAGGAAATAAATATATAGCAAATATACTCTGAATTTTTATTTGAAATTCTATATCATTAGTCAAATAAGAAAAAAAAATACGTATAATAATGAAACTATTTCATATCAAGCTTGTATATGTTTCGCGAATTATAAAAACAAGAAAAAAACACAAACAAACTATTTTCAGGCTTATAATAAATACAACCGAGCTATGTATAGCCGTCGATAAGAAATCGAAAAAAAAAACTGGTGTGCAATTGGAAGAAACGAATATTTGAGAAATAATAAAGAAGAGTCTATTTAAATTTGCACAAAACAAACAAAAAAAAAAAGCAAATGCATGCCATAAATTTTTCTATCAATCTCAAAAATACAAGGCAAAGATGTGCGTATATAAACGAAGAAATTCAAAATAAGAAACAAATTAATTGCACAAATAAAACGAAAAAACAATAAAAAGCAAAAAAACTAACTAACGTGCAAAATTCGTTTCTAATATCATTGAAAGTCAATAAAGAAAAGAATTATTTTTCAATATGTTGATGATTTTGTACTTGATGTTAATTGATCAATTACACCAGGTGCAAATACTGTACGTGCTGCTTTTAATACTGCTTCTCTTGTAACAAGAGTTGGTTGTGAACTCCAATGATGAGTTTTTGATATTATTGGTTGATAGCCATTTAATGTTTGATACATTAATGATGAATTATTATTATTATTACTACTAAGTGTTGATATCATAGTATTTGACCATCGTCCTGAATCAGTTAATAATTGATTTGGTATTGTTTCAAAAGATTCATACATTCTTGGTATATTACGATTAATTGTACGAATATTTCTTACAACTGGAGCAACATCAGCAACAGATAATTTTGTTAAATCAATTGTTGTTGTTTTCATATGTTGCTTTTGACTTTCATCTATATTTGATGTTGGAAGAAGTGACAGATATTCACGTTGTGTTTGTCGTAATTCTTTTAATGTTTCTTCCATTTTGATAACATCACTATCTGTATCACTTAATTGTTCAACTTCATCATCATAATCATGAAAATCATTTTTATTTTTATTAGTAAACTTTTTTGGAGTAAAATTTTCATCATAATCATCATAATCATCATCATCATCTTCATTTTCACTACCATTTATTAATGATTTACGAGCAATGGATAATTGTACTTGTCGATTACTATCCTCAATGGCTTTCAATTGTATTTCAGCATCTTGTAATTTTCGTTCAATTGTTGCTTTATCACTACGTAATTGATCCATTGTTCGTTGTAATGTTGAATGAAGATTATCTTTCTACGAAATATAAAAATTATAGAGTCATAATTTTTGTTAGATTAGAAACTTATTAGAATAAAGTTCTTTTTTTTACAGTATGTTTCAATTGAATTTCCTCTCGTTTGTTTTTCTTGCTTAAGACTATTGCAGTTTGATGTATTAATCGATAAAGTACAGACTTCATTGCATCGCTTGATAGATTAATGTTTAGAAGACACAATATGTATTAGAAAAAAGATCGTATACTTTTTTACTATAACTCACGTCAATGATTCTGGCAGAAACCTGCCGAGAAGACGACATTTCCGACTGAAAAATAGTAGAAACTTAGAAGAAAGAGTCCGGTGTCTGGATTTTTCTAGTTCCAATCGGAAATCACCTGTATTTCTTGACCTGGCAATGCACAGTTAGCGTAAATCGAGTTTTTTTATAATTTTTGCATGTATGAACACAGATAACTTTAAATATTTTCTGAGTATTCAATAGCTTGTTTTTATCAATCTCTATATCTAAATAAATGCTCAAACAATTATTGAAGTTATGTGTGTTCATATGTGCAAGAGTAAAGGAGAGACAAAAACTTGATTCACCCTAACTGTGCATTGTAGTAAAAATAATATACAATCTTTTTTTTCTGATGTATTTTTTTGTTCTTTGAATTTTGTATGTTATTCATGATTGATATATTAACCAATGCAGTAAAGTTTTTCTCTATCGAAAAAAACCCATTAAACTGTAATAGTCTTAAGAAAGAACAATAAAGACTGAGAGAGACATTCAATCTAAAAGCATTGTATATTACACATTCTTATATCTATTTATCGTTATATGTCCATACTCTGTTTTTCATTACTTCATCTGAATCAGTGATTGGTTGAGATAGGACTTTCTCAAAGTGTTTGGGTCTTAGAATCTTACTATAATATGCAAAAAAAGAATAAGATTGAAGAATAAATGTATCACATAATTCCGAAGAAGTCAAATATCAGCTGTTTATTTTCAAATGGGGAGAAAAATTAAAAATGGTAATGATAAGACTCTAATCATATTGGAGAATGTGTTACAAAGTAAATATATACTAATCAGAATAATTTCGGCTAACGAAGAAAGTCTTCCAACTGATAAATCACTTTTGATTCAAAACAATGTGCATTATGTAGATCCAAATGAGCATTGAATATCCTGAAAAGAGTTTGTGTCCTGAGCTTATTACTGCAGAAATACTGGAATTTTACGATATATTTTTAAACAAATGTCGTGGTCTCTCTTAGGAACACAAGAAAAATTGGTTTTTGCCTTTCGACTTAAAACTTTGTGCAGAAACAGACCTTAATGAGAGTAGTTTATTGTGAAAATTTCAGGTCGTTCGATTTGCTTCTATCCTGAAATAAAAACATCACATCTACCGGTTTATATGAGCGACATAGAAGATACGCTATTACTATAGTTGTATCTTAGGATAGAAATTGACAACATTTAAAATATTCACAAGAAACTATACTTGTTAAAGCGCGTCTCTATGCAAAGATTCAAACCGAAATTCGAAAATCATTTTTTCTGGTGTTCTTGAGGAAGCCCTTGAGATTTACTTAAAAAAATACCATAAAAATGCAGTATCTTCGCAACAATAAAATAAAGACACGAACTCTTTGCAGAGGATTCAATGCTCATTTGGATCCACATAATGTACATTGTCTTGAGGCAAAAATGATGTGTTAGTTGGAAAAGTTTCTTCGCAAAATCTCAAATAGCCTACGTGAATTAAAACTGAAGTTAGTAATCTAATTGGTGTTGTCACAGAGCGACAGGAATGAGATTACTTAATTCAGTTTTAATTTCTACAATGTGTTTGAATCCTGATGAATACGTTCATTTTTTCTTGAACTCAGTTCTAATTGACGTAATTTATATCTGCACACGCAACATTTTGGAATCAGTAAGTTTATAGTAGATAGAAAGATATTACAATACCTCTTTTAAATGTTTTTCTAATTTATCTCTATCGGCTTTGACTTGTTCATAACGTCGATTTATATCATCAATTTCATTTTTATGACGATTTTCTACAAGACGTAATCTCTAAAAATAAAACACATTTATATGAAGGAAGAAGATTTTTTATAAAAACAAAAAACCTCTTCGAAATCATTTTTATCTCGATTAAGTTTATCTTGTAATGAATGAATTTGTGTACTAGAATTATTCTGTTGATCTAGTGCATTTTTATATACATTCAGATCTGATTGCATACTTTCTCTACAATTAAATAAAAAAATTTATTCTTTCGTAAAAATATTTTCTTTTTCTTTGTTTTTAATTACCGTAATTTTTTTTGAAGTTCTTCTTTTTCTCTGTCAATTGATTGTTTAATATGATTTAGTTCCTCTTGTTTTCTACTTTCTAATAATTTTCTTTCACGTGCAATGTTTTCACGTATATTACTTTCAATTGAACTGAAATAATAAAAAAAGAATAAATTATGTTTGTATATGTGTTTTTTTTTTGTTAAATTGATCTTACGCTAAATCAGCTTTCATTTTATCACGTAATGTTTGCTCTTCTTTTTGTTTTGCTAAATTTAATTCTTTTTTTACTTTTTCAATATAATTTCGATTGTCTTCAAGTATTTGTAGTTTTTCTTCATTAGCAGATCTTTATAAACAATCAAAATTGAAAGTTAAAAAGGCGAAATATTTATATATATATATATATATATGTCGGAGTTAACTTTAAAATCACGTTGCATTTAAAGATACCTTCCTCTTGCGGACTACTTCTGATTCCCCGCGAGAGTACAACCGATCAGGCTCCAATTTTTTACCACAACTAGATTATCGAAAATGATGGGACTCAACTTCGAAGAACAAATTTTAAATCAGGCCTTCAAAAATCATCGGATCTGCTTTATGACCTCGGTCTTACTTTGTTCGTTCGGATTGAAGTTTTTTTTCTGCAGATACCTGAGACAAAGGCTCATATGTATCTTTAAGCTTTTTGAAAAATATCAGCCTCTCCATTTTTAATTTAAAAAATATGGAAGATACAAGTTCAAAAATCGTTTTCTCAGTTGATGTTTTCCGTAGTTTTTTATGTTAGAATTCAATAGGTTGATATTTTTCAAAAAGATTAAAGACACATCTGAGACATTGTCCCAAATATCTCTCAAAAATGTTTCAGCTCGATCGGGCGAAGTAAGAGTGGGGTCGTAAGCAGACTCGATGATTTTTTCAAGATCCCTTCAAAAACTTCTGAAGACCTGCTTTGAAAACTTTTTTTTCAAGCATGAGTCCTATCATTTTCGATAATCTAGCTGTGGGAAAAATTATTTGAGCTCGATAGGTTGTACTCTTGAGAAGAATCACAAATAGTTCAAATGAGATCACGTACTCTTAAAAAGCAACTAGTTAACTTTAAAATGTCAAAATATTAAATTGTTATGGAATAATAGATAATAAATGATTTTTAACTGGTAGAATTTTTTCGATGTGGGCTTGACAAACAATTTCTTAATAATTGTCGCGTACCATCATAGCAGTTAATAATGAAGGAAGCATTCTACTGGAAACTATATGTGTATCTAAGGATATTGAGCATTAGACAGTAGTCAAGATGTGGTTTTAGAGGGAGCACTCATACTCTTTTCACTTTATAATGCCTTTGTTGAATGTTTGATTGTTTTTCTGAAGTCCATCTGCTCAATAAACATGATATTTACCATACAAATAAACAATTACGAAGTCACATTTTAAAATCTACTAGTTGCTTTTTATAGATAACTGAATGATAAAGCTAATCCTGACGTATATATATATTTACGCTTCAAGTCTTCCGCGAAGTTTAGTTAGATCATAGTCTTCACGTGGTGTAATTAATGTATCATCCTAAAGAAAATTTAATTAAAAAAATGATTAATAATAAAGGATCTATTTACATTAGTTAAATAAGTTTCTGATTTATTTATATTAGTACTAGATAAACGACGTACAGCTGCATTTGCTGCTAATTCAGCACGTTTTTTTCGATCATTTTCATCTTCATCATCAAGAGAATCTTTTCTATTCTCAATTTTTCTATCTATAAAATATATTCGATTTATATTTATGAAGATATTTATAAATAATAAACCTGTATTTTCCAAAGAATTCATTGTACGAGATGCAGACATTGCAGATGATGTAATTGCTTCTTTTTCATTTCGTTCAATACGTGCAGAAAGTGATGGTTCAATACCTAATTTTAATCGAAAAATATAATTAGTTTCTCTTTTCTATGATTTGTATTTATTCACCAAAATCAACTTTTTTTCTAAAATCATCACTACTTTGTTCATCATCATCATCATCATCATTATCTTCACTGTTCATTAATTCTTCTTCAATTTCATCATTATCACTATTTACATATTGAGCATCTAAGAAGAATTATAAAATAAAACAAAAACAAATTTTCAGACTTTTTTTTTCAGTTTTGTTTTTGTTACCATATCTACTAGCTTGTGCTTCAGTTCTTGTCATAGCAGGTGTAGTAACATTAGTTCCCAATGGAAGTGATTTTTTCCCACCTGATAAATAATCACTTACAGTCGATGTACTTCTCCCAGTTTGAGTAAGAGTGCCTAAAAAGATTTTTTGTTTTTTCTAGAAGTCAAATACGAAATATTTATTCGGATTTAATGCATAGACGAAATGAAAAAAATTTTGACTAGATTACTACGTAACAATTTCATAAGCCCCTTATCATTGAATCAATAGTAGAATGTCTCATCGATAATATTGATTTATAATAATTCTATTTGTCGAGTTTAATACTAGGGTTCCTTTCAGATAGTATCTAATTTCAACTAAACAAATTTGAATAATGAATTCTATATTAGAATTTTGATTGTGTTTAGGATTATATGTAAAAAAACAATAACAATAGAACATTCTATAGAATTGGTATCTGATACTCCACCATTAGTAATAGTTGTAAGTTGAGCTATGTGTTTTCATAAGGGAATAAAAGATTTGAATAATTAAGATCGATTGATTTGTTCGTTCAATTTTCAAGCCTACATATGTAAATACTGAATTAATACGATAAATTATCAACAATGAATCATATGTAAGTACGTTATTATAGTTGAAACTTAGTTTTCGTATGACACAAATAGATCGAATAAATCACGATTATTTAATCATTAGAAAGATCATACATGCGATTACTCAACACTTCAGTCATGAATACAAATTGGAATGATTTAGAATTAATCGTGAAAATTTAGACACATTTCATCATAAATCATGTTATTATATACGGACAAATATCAATGTGTTGTAAATCTGTTGACCACACGTCAATTATACTAGCTGAGTGATTAACGATAACTCGTTAATGATTATTATTCTTTAGAATAATTTTGAAACGAAATATTAATTTCGTATATTATTTAAATCAAATCAGTTTGCATTTATATATCGTATAAATAAAAGGCAAGACTATAGATTACAACTCTACTGTCGAATATTATCTGAAATTCGTTTTTTTCTTTTTTAATGAAACATGGAAAGAAACAGAAACACTCGGCATGCAACATTGCTTGATGATCATTGTTGACTTCCTACTCATCCGATATTATTATTTATTTAATAGGAGAAAGTATCAATATAATATTATATTTGCCAGGCTTGACACCATTTAATCTTTGGCGAAGTAATTCTGTCGAACGTAATTTACCTGATTAAGTAAATAAAACAATATTTGCTCATGCAGTTACCAAATACGGTTAAAAACACGGCTGTTAGAAAAAGAATTCAAAACATTTTCAGTTAGCCGCTAAAGAATAGGACTTTCCATAAATAACCTTGATTAACTCTAATATCTACCTCTTGGATTTGTATCAAGTAGAGTTGTTGATGATGATTGTTTTCGTCTTAAAAAAAAAAAAGAAGATTTCATATTAAAAAGTACAATGAAAAATTCAACTAAAACATACCGTTCTTCAAGAACACGAGATTTATATATTTCATCACATGGATGATCCCATGATGATTTACCAGTATCAAAATTAAAATAATATAATTCTCCATTTTCTTCTTGACATGGTTTCCAGCCAGGTGGTAATGGTTTCATAATACCTTCTCTAGCTAACCAAAAAAGATGAGGTTCCTATAGCAAAAAACAAAAAAAAAAAAATTTCAAATGGTTGTTTAAAATTTTCTATCTTTTTTTATTCTCGATAATTTACTTTATCTGGTTCAATACCAATGTAAATTGCATATTCACGAATTTCTTCTTGAGTAGGTTCATAATTTTCATCAAATTGTTCTTGTAAAATCGTTTGATTATTTATTTTATATTCCGGATATGTAATCATTATTGAATATGAAACCCACTTTAGATTTTTTTATTCATAAAGATAAAAACAAAAAATTATATTTAGATTTAAGAATTGTGGCAGTCAATTTCTTTTTTTTCCAGTATCTTGTTGAATCATCAAATTGAAGGTCTTCTTGTTTTTATTTATACTCTACTTCTTTTTTTTTCATCTTGTCTTATTTCATAGTACTGATTGTTGTCAAAGGAAACAACTCGTACACTCTCAATTTCCATTAGATGTCAGTGATGAACATGAATTTGATGAATAGTAGATTTTTTACAATCATATCTAACCTTTATTATTATTTTAATAACTCGAATCGTATTATTTTTGAGAACCTTTTTAATTAATAATAACGATATATGTCTATGAATAAAATGAAAAGTTTATTTTGATGATGTTTAACCATGAACAAAACGTTTGCCATGAACAAAGCGTTCTTCGAGAAGATCATCATCGTTATTCTGTTGCTCGGCATCTTCGTTCGGTGATCGACCATGAACAAAACCTTTTAAATAAGCTCTAAAAAAATTACAATGAATTAGTCTATATGATAAAAAAAATGAACTTTATTACCTTTTTGCCAAGAATTGATTATTCGTACAAAGATAATGACAAAATCTGCTAAGATCATCATCTGGTTCACTGAATGCTGATCGAACTACACGAATGTTAGATCTAAAAAAATTTCAATATGAAAAACAAAAATATGATATCAATGGATTATTTTTACTTTGCTTTTGAATCAGATAGCTAAAATAAAAAATTACGAGCATAATGTTTCGAATAATTAAATAAATATTTTGAAAACTTACACTAGATTCAGAAAGAACAGTAGTGAATAGTAGAAAGATAAGACACACAGCCATAGTAAACCGGACAATGATATTAGATTGCATGATGATGTGTTGTTCACTCTAGATAAACGATAGAATAAATGTCGTCTGAACTATTACTTTCCACTTACAAAAACCATTCAACAAAAACAAGATGAGAAAAAAGATTGATGTGGGCAGGACGTGTCTCTCTCTCGATGGAGTCCTTAAAAAAAATTATTTTGCTTCTCTCATCGCTCCTAATGATCAACAAATAGTCATTCATTGCGTTATCACTTTAGACGCATCCTTCCATTTTATCGAAAACCAATAAGCTTGAGCTAATTCAATTGTAGTTTCTAGTCTGTATATGTTAACAAATATATACCTCATTACGGGTTTATCAAAATTGTCTGAGTACCTAAACGATAAATGTGAATTAGATGTCTTGTGAACGAATCAAATTGATTGATATATTGATCTTTTCGATCTCCATATATAACATTAATAAATTCAAATGATGAATAAAACATATTATACACGACTCGTCATTTGTAAAGATAACGAGATTTTTGTTGACATTTCAAATCAAGACATTTTTTTTTGTCTTAATTTAGTATGAATAATTGGAATCGATTTTTATCCCTTGAATAGCTTCCTCATAATAATCCTTTCAAAGCGATCAATCATTCAATTAACATATATGGATTGATGGAACATACAAATAATGTAAATAAATTTTATTTCGAAATAAAACGAGATAAAACATAGTTCGCTGAATTAAAAAATATAAAATGAAAACAATAAAAATAACATATATGCTTGATTAAAACTAAATAGCTGGAATGAATAGATGTGTATTGATTATTTTAAGTTAAAGTGAGTTTTTTATTTTCAGCAGCTAACGATGAATGATCACCTAGAATAGCTGCTTTAGCTAATCCGTATAGTTTTTTCATAATTGATGCTGATGAATCCCAATATTCTGCTTCGACAATATTAATACTAAAAAAATAATTGATATATTTCTAATAAGAAATATAAAATCACTTACCGAAGCAATGTTAAATCAGGGTCATCAAGTCCATTTGGAAACCTATATTGATAAAATACATCAAATTCATCTATTTTTTTATTCTACATAGACCACTACAACAGTTTTTTTCACTCGACTCTCCTAAAAATCATAATTTAAGTCTAAGTATTCTCTGACCATGCATAGATATATTTAGGATTATGCAAAATTTCAACCTTTTAGTTGTATTTTCTCATTTCTTTCATATTAATCACCCATCATTTTTGATATGAGTTCGAACTTTCTCTATCCGAAATGTTGGATTGTTCACTACTAATACGGAATCTAAATGGATTTGAAATCCTCATGAGACAAACTGATTTTACCCATAGATTGGATTTTGTCATTGATATAAAAAATTATTTATTTTCGTGTACAATCATACTGCAAAATTCATCATATGAGAATTCAAACTCATATCGACTATGGTGTGTCGCTAGAAATTGTACGGAATCAATTTTAATCCCGATTTCGGTCATCGGAGCCATGAGAAAATAATTGTCTCAACAAAAATTAAAGACTATAATTAATTGCGAATTATCCTATGTATCATTAATCAGAACATAAGTCAAAAGAGATGACCCAAAAAGAAAATGCTAGTCATTGACTAAGTGAATCAAAAAATGAGTCTTGTAGAGTTCTTTTAGATATAGTACGAATAAATTCTGGAATAGTTTTCTCTAGATCAAGACCCAAAACGAGACTGGAATCAATAGGAAAGAAGCCATCAGGACGGAGACCTAAAAAACTTGATCCCCCGTATCTTTGTGTTGCTAATATAAAAGCAATGAGAAAATACAACTATGCATACGACCTAAAACGCTGAAACTTTGCACATAATCCTAAATATTTCTATGCATGATAATGGAATACTTGCACTTAAATGATCACTTTTAGGAGAGTCAAGCGAAGAAAGTTTCGTAGTACTTCATGTATTATTTTGATTTACCAAATTTTAAGAGAATCATTCCATAAATCCTTCTTTTTTGTATTATCATCAACTAAATTAGCACGACCACTAATTGAAACATCTTAAAAGATTTCAATTATATTATAATAAGATTAATATATCGAATAGAATCATACATGAATGATGATCAGAATCTGCATAAGATACATTGACTTCTTCTGAACCCCTTTTTAATTCTGTAATCTTATGTGCTAAAATAAAAAAAGGCCAGAAACTAATAAATATTGATTTATTAATAAATATATTACTGCTTCGATGTGTAAAAAACCAAAGTTCACCATGGAATGAATCAGCTTGTTTATTAATCATTGGTCTCAAAAAAGAAAAAGAAATACAGATTTCTAAATTGTTTTAAAAATGAATTCAATAGAACAAAAATTCTACCGGCTATGAAGTGTACCATCTTCATTAACTGTTGTTAACATTGCAAATTTAACATGACGAATAATTTCGAAAAGTTTTTCAAGATCTTTTTGATCTTCATGACTTGTTGCTGTCATCTTTATTTTATTTTTCTAAAATATTAATTAGCATAAACTAGACAAAACAAAAAGCAAAGTCAATTGGGTTATGTTTATTTGTAAAGTTTTAAAAAGAAAAAATCGCAAGTATGATATTAAATGTAGAATAAATTGAAAAGGAATCTTGAATAACAATGTATCATTCTATTTATTTTTACTCCTCTAATGCATTGACTTTTTTCAATTTTTTTTCAAGTTCACCTTGTTTTTCTAATCTTTCTGTATCATCACCACCACCAATACATTCACCATCAATAAATACACGTGGAACTGTATCTGCATCTGTGATTCGTCCAAGTTCATCTTGATAGTCATCGCCATTTTCCATTTTATCAAGTTCAATAACTTTATAATCTTTTATTTTGTATTTACCAAGAATTTTTTTGGCTTTTGTACAGTATGGACCTTTATACAACAAAAAAAAAATTACTATTTTCTTTTTTTGAAAACAAAAATGTGTTTTTTTTACATACAATTAGTTTTTGAAAATACCATAACTTTATGATCCTTAATTAATTGATTGATTTCATCCTTTATACTATTTCCACTAGCTTTATCGCCTGAACCACTGGATGACATGATGAATAAATGAGAAGAAAATAAAATAGTGTTGAAACGCGATTTTATATTGAAAAAATGAAGAAAAATCTAGAAGAAATATGAATCATTAATTCAAGAAGACACAATAGCTACATACGAAAAGAAACAGAAGGAAAGAAAGAAAAATAATGACCCTAGGATATACTAAAGGAGAATGCAAAAATTTTGCAGCGTCATCATCATTGTCATTGGTTTACTACATAACTGGTCTTAAAGAAATTTTGATTTCTCTACGTACTAAGAATTACGATACCTTGAAATATCAAAAATATCCAATGCACTCATTAGTCTATTTGACAAGGTAAATAAGAGAATGACGATATCGATATATTGCTGGTTGTATGAAGTACTCAACATGTGATCGAATCTCATGGGACAATTCAATCTTACAATAAACTGTGATTCAAATTGGTTGATGCGTCATTTATATCAAACATTGATATCTTATCTCACGTTATCAACTATAGAATTAATCCGTTCGAGTTCTATATACACAGTTTTACCTGATGATCTTTTAATATAATTCAGCAATTTTAGAAGTATTCTGGAAAATAACAACATTATTGCGGAACTTGCATATATATTTTCAAAAGAAGCTAGCGAGTGTAAGTGTTTAAGGCGAATTTTTCCTACTCTTTTCTAGCGTTTTTTGAGTTTTCGCAACAGCGAGGAGCTATTCAGAGGTCAGTGAGTACGTTTACTCTAGTAACCGATGGTAATACACGCCCGACTTCTTTCTCATAGTTCTTTTGCAATGGAAAAAAAAGGCCCTGAACTGTATTAACAATTGAGTTCTAGAACGTTCCAAAGTCTTTCTTGAAACTTAAATGTCTGGCATACGTTTATAAATAGTTTTTATACAGATAAATAATTATACAAAAAAAATGTCACGAACGGTGGATAGTATCGTATTGTTTTACCACAGTCGTCATATGATCAACATAAAAAAGGATGAACTGATCAAGCCATAACGTTGGAGAACAATCAAAATTGATGTTTCTGAGTTTATCAAGATGCATAGTAACGTGTTGACACCTACTGTGGATATAATCGATGTGTACAAAAGTCTTATTTATCAGTTGAATCAATGATTAGAATAATAATAATAAAAGTTACATTAAGAAAAATGGAATATAGAAAAGAAAAACAAGAAGTTCAGATAGCAACAAGGCAAGTAAACAATAGAGCGTCTGTAAAATATTAAAAAAATTCTGTTCGAAATTCAAAAATCAAGCGATTATCCTAGGAAAACAACTACAGATTGTAAGAAATTCTTTACTTCATGTATTTTGTATTAGAATAATGACGCTAAAGAACACATGTGTGTTCGATATTTTAATCCTAAAGAGGCTGTGCTTACAAGCTTTTTATTTCGATCACCAGTAAATTCATTTTATAATAAGATTAACATGATTCTATGTATCAAAAACAAACCTTAATGAAATTAAAGAAGGCGCTAAAAGATACGCTATTTGTCTTTTTATGCAAGAAAGATCAACAGAATCTAATAATATTAATGAACTAGAACTCGATCCTAATAATAATTCTTCAAGTCGTCGTCGTCTCTATTTTCTTAGTTCATGGTTAGATAAATTTGAAAGAAATAAACTTGAATTTTATTCTGTTATATTTGGTATATCTGGTATTAGTTTAATTGCTCTTGGTCTATGTATTTTCATTATAATCTATATAACATACGAATATCATTTAATAAATAAAATTGACTGTTCAATTATAAATATAACACATACACATGTAAAATTATGTGCATCGCGTCGATGTCGAATTTTTAATTATTGTATTCCTTACGTATGTACAAGTAAGTAAAATTGATTTTGTTTGAAATACATGGTGTTTCAAAAGTTCGAACAAAAAAAAAAGACCATAAATAATTTCTCAGCAATTCAAGTAATTTTAATACTGTTGTTTTTTTCACAGTTTTATCACATAATAATTTTCAGATTAATCGTCCGTATCTACAGAAGTCAGAATTAAAATAGTTTTATTGATTGTCCAATTTGAGCCAGCTACTGTTGTCATCTTACATCCTGAAAATTGAATTCAGTAAAAACGTACCAACTGAATCACACTTTCGAGATTTTATGAAATTGATACTGTGGAAAATCGATCACATTCTGGAAGGCCTACAACAATCACTGAAGTTAATCATACTTTTGAAAATGAGCTTTACAATATTATCTTATTCGAATTTGATCATGAGTAAAACTATTGTAATTCTGACTTCTTTAAGTGGAAACATTTTATTTCAAATATATTTTAGTGAATATGTAATTAAACCGTAAAAAGAAAATATTTAAATCCCTTGAATTGCTGAGAAGCTATTCGTATTTTTCGTTTCGTTTCGCTCGGACTTGACGAATACTCTGTAGATTAAAATAAAAATAAAATACTTTTTTTTTCTTGAACTAGTTGTTTTTGTACGTTATCATTATAATAATTTTTCATATGAATCGAAACTTTTTCCATATAATATTAATTTAAATTCATCATGTTCTTATGAACCATCATCATGTATATCTCGTTCACGTATTCAAAATGAACAAATAACCTTTCTAAAAACGATTATTTTTAATCACTCAAAAATAAATCAATGTTGTCTTCATTCATTAACTCAACAACCTATAATTTGTTATAATTATTTTAATTCTATACAATATTCTATTAGTATTACGTCTATTATAATGTGTTTTTTAATTGGTTTAATTTTTATTTTTATTGGAACAATAACACATTTACATCTTAATAATTATTTAAAATCTCCTTATAAACATGAAGAAAATTTTCTTGATACAATATTAAATTTTCATTTTAGTAATGGTACAATAGGATCAGTTATTGAAAAAACAACACCAGTTAATTATGATATATTAACACAAACAATAAGTCATCATAATACACCATCAACAACAAAAATTTATCCGAATGATAATTTACTTTTATTTGATATTGATGAAGAAAATAAAATTTTTCAAAAAGAATGTTTACATTTTAATCATCAAGAAAAAATACAAAATGAAATTATTCGGTTAGTTAATCGAACAAAAAATACATAGGGCATACACAAGAAGTAATGAGGCGTCGACACTATAATATCGTATAGAAAGCTCAAAAAAAAACCTTCTCCGTTTATATACTGATAGTCTGCTGTATAATTCTAAAATATTTCATTATTCTTTAGTTGATACTATAATATAGGGAGTACGCAGCAAAAATAGTAGCTGCTCGACGAAGAATAAATATAGAAACATGTTCATTAAGTTTTCATTTCATCAACTGTGTTGAAGTCATCATTCGGATTGCTTACATAGAATTGCATCCGTTGGATCTATTTATCGAAAGTTTTTCTATGTTTTGCTCTAATAGATCATGCACTTAGTTATAGAAGAAAGTATTTCATCCGGAATCGCTTTTGGTTTTGTTTGATCAAGTCCAATAACCAAAAATCACATATGTACGGTTTGCCATTATCTTGACAAATTATAATAGCATAAGTATCAAACAAAGGTTTTGACTTCTTGGCTTCGTTGCCAATAGGCTGAAAACAATCACAGCTCTAATATCGGTGACTGACAATTTGACTCTGTTTCATATAATGGATAAAAATAGAACCAGTTGACTTAAAGAAGATGATTACTAATGTCGTTATAGATAGAATCGACAGTTTGCACGATTTACTATCCGTTGATTACACAAAAAATATATACCAGCTAGCGTTTTGCTTCTGCGAAGATTTACTTTCCGTTGATTATTTGGAAGAATAGAAATGAGCAAATGAGTAGTCATTCCGACAATCAATGTATTATCAGAGCGAAAAAGATATCTCAATCCAAAAGCTTTCAAGAACGCTGAAATATCAATACGATCTTCATCATAAAATTACCACAATTTCATTAAACATTCATCTGTTATGACCTTATTTTTCCGACATCTTGGAGTTGAAGCATGTGAGTGTGAAATTTGGATGAGGAGAAGAACTATACCTACATCCTCAACAGAAAGTAAATGCTCTCACAAAATTGGAATAGATTTTTTTTTTGTTATCAATGGATAGCAAATCATGCATACGCGAATAGGCATACATGATGATGCATAAATGACGATATCATCTGATTCATAGCGATGAACTTTCGCCGAAATTTTGATTATTATGATATCAACTAAAGAATTATGAAATATTGTAGAATTATAGAGCACTGTTTGGACTATCACAGAATATAAAGAGAGAAAATTTTCTTCAGCTTTCAATACAGTCTCAGATCAATGATTCCAAGGCATGAATCCGTGAATTTTCGGTAGGATTCCACTGGAATACTCTGGAAAATGGTAGGAATTCGGCAGCCGGATTTTTCTAGTTCCAGTCGTAATCAGGCCAAGTCGGTCATTGGATTCCTACTTCTAAATTCTTACCATTTTCTCGAGTTTTCCGATCGGAACTGTCCGTATTTCTTAACATGAGATATTATAGTGCCAACATCATTAATTTTAGAATGCTCTAAGTAGAAAAATTTTTTTTTTTGTTGTCTTTTCTAGACAATATCAATTAGGTAATGATGAAATAAAAACTATATTAAAGACAATTGAAAATGATTTTCAACAACAAAATCATTTAGAATTACCAAAAAATTCTATTGAAAGAATTAAATATCTACTCGAAAAAATCGATAATCTTGATCTTTATTTTCCAACAATACATAAACAATTATCAATGGATCAAATATCAGATTCTACATCTCTCGATCATCATTCTTCACTTATTTCTGTTTCACATCCACATGTTCATTTTCGAATAAAATAAAAACAAAAGATTTTCTTTTTCTTTTATAAGACAACATTTTCAAATGTTTTACCTGTTCTTATAAACAAACAAAAACAAAAAACAATTCGGCTTACATAAGAATTTGTTTTTCTTTTTAATGATTTAAACTCTGGTTGTTCTCGAGAACTAATTGATCAAATGATGATTCAATTGCATGAATTTTAAGATAATCAATTTCAAGTGGATGTAATTGACCAACAATAACAAGTGAATGTAATGGACGACCTAAATCAACTTCATCAGCCATTCGACGTAAAGTTGTTGTTACAAACTTTTCATCTGACCAGCCAATACGTGCTGCACCCACACATAATGTTTTATCATTGATTACTAGAATACAAGACAATAAAACATAATGTTTTAAAACTAGAGGGACGCAGAAATTTTCTCAAACTTCTGGAACTTTTTATTGATACATTTAGAATATAGGTTACTTCAATCCTGATCGTTTTATTATGCACTTAAGCCTGTTCAACGTTTATTTTCATACCTTTCAAAGACTCACTCATAACTCCGAATCTATGAGTTCTAAAAAAAATTATGAACCTAGATTCACAAAGAGCAGAAAATCGTCATTCTAACATGATGTTTTCACAATTCTGCTCACTATTTTAATCGATCGACAAAATGAGGTAATATTTTTTCCTCATGCGTTATATACTGTTTGATCAGGAAGAAAAGTACCATTTCAATTGTACTTCAAATTATGTTTGAATTAGATGAACTTTCACTATTTTCTTGGTATTTTCCATGTATCCATTTCAATTCAACTCGATCGTTTCTTTTTGACAAAGATCTCTATTTTGATTTGATTTAGTTACAAAATAATCTAAGCTTAGGCTATCTTTAATTTGATCATTGGTAACTCACATTTTTTTCAATTTGTTTGGATTTTAAGACCCCTTAAAAGTCAATCTTAGGCCAAACATATTCAAATTGCATGACATTTTCAGGATATGTTAGGACTATGGTGAGGAAGCTCTGGTAAGATTTTCAGTCATATACCATAACGTTTTCGGGAGATATTTAACAAACAAGGATAAAAAATAGTTCATTTTGCAATACAAAATTCTTTATGAACCTTCATTTTGGATACCTAAGTTTTTATTTGTTTGAAAGAACTCGACATAGCCTTTTTTAAAAACTCTTGCTTTTTAAGTAGAGAAAAGGAGTAAAAAGTTCAATGTATCGAAAAACTCGAAAAAAAGTAACGTTCTAAGTATAAAAAAGCATCCTCATATAATAGTAACAAAGTTTAATTCACAAAAAAAGAACTTTGTCATACCCTGCATCTTGACATGTTCTTTCAAATAAGAAAGTAATCTTAAATATATAAAATGAATGTCCAGAGAGAACTCTGAATTGCATGATCAAAAAAGCGAAAAAATTTATTGCTAAATAAAAATATCATGTCATTTATGGTAGATGAGACCTTGGTCTATCTTCGAATGCCTTTATCTCAATGTCGATTTTTCTGACGAAAATTGACTTTTTTCGAGATCAGTGTGGCTTTAAAAAAAAACATCTTCATCTTTTCTTCTTTTTGATCAAAAATAAATATTTGAATTTAAAGAAAAAGAAAGAACAAACTTACTATCTTCAACTTGTAATTGTTTGGCTGATTCAAGAATTTGAGAAGCCGCTTGTGATGTAGCCATAAAACGAGGTGGTAGATATGTTTTTTTCTTCCTAACAAAACAATTTTACATAAAAAATTTCAATACATTAAATAAACATCAACAACAAACTTCATATAACTAGCTTCATCTTGTTCTTTTATTTTGATATCTGAAAATTTTCAATCAAATAACAATAAATTAATTAAAAAATCAATATACCTAATAAACAAAGTGTATGTAAACCACGTCGTCGATTAGCAACAATTTTTTCACAAAAACTTGTTGGTCGCCATGTATCTGTCCAAAAAACAATGGAAACCGTTTCACCAAAATGATATAACTTTATACATATAGAATACATTTTTTATTTTTTATTTATCTATCGAAAGTATTTTACCTGTAATCCACAACTACCAATAGCATTCATTATTGATGCATTATGAATTACTTTATATGGAATATTAAGTTCAACAGCACGTAAAATTAAATCAGTATGAGTTGTTGCTGAAAGTGGATCACCACCAACAAGAAATGCGACATCATGATCTCGAGCATTATTTAATATTGTATCTTGAACAAATAAACAAACAAGAAAAAAACGTGTAATGTTTGATCCAAAAAATTTTTCTTACCAGCTGAAAGTTCAACAAGTTCTCTATCAGCTGGTATGATTTGAATTCCTAAATATTCTTCTAATGTTTTTTGATCAATTTGTAAAATTGTTGTATATGTTTCCAAATAAACTTCTTTACAATTTTTAATTATACGTAAACCTTTAACAGTTAAATCATCAACATCAGCTAAACCAAGACCAATAAAATAAAGCATATCTGAAAACAAGAAAAAACCAACAGTGCGTAAATTATTTTCTGCTTTTTTTTTTTATTTAATGGAAAACAAAATTATTTTAACATAGCTTTGTTTTTAATTTTTTCGTTTTTGTACAGTTTGTTTAGCGTGTAAACATTTACGTTGATGACCACTTAACCATGCTGGATATTGACCATGTTTACTTTTTAATTTACGATTATTATATTTCAATGTTATATTTGTATTATCACTAATTTGCATATCTTTAAAAATAATATTTAAAATAAATTTTATATTTATTTCGTTAAACTTACTTTCATCAATAAATGATTCTTTTATTGAATTTGTTAAAGCTAAGAAAAATTATTTTTTCAATAGAAAATTAAAAAGATTTATTTTACGTATCAAAATTATCAGTTTTCATTGATGCTAATCGTTTTGCTTCATCTCTTTTTTTTTTTGATAATTTTTCTCGTAGAAGTTTACGTATTGTACGTGTATGTTCACTTTTTACCATCTATAAATGCACATGAAAGAAAATATACAGATATTTTTTTTTTTATGTAGTCACTCTATATGAACATTCTATCTTGTGCTAAAAAACAAGAAAAAAAGAGAAAATGAAACATTTTTGTGTTTGCATTCAAATGAAATTTTGAAACTACATTAAAATGAAACAAACAGATCCGTTTCAAAATAAAAAAAAAATATTCTTTCGTCTATACAATTAAGTTTATTTCCATTAATCACAATATTTGTGTTGAAGCACTTTGACTTTGATATATAATAGCTCCAACAAAATTAACACCACTTGCAAGAATAAATACTGGAAACCACCGACCATGACTGGCAACAACTAATTCAGCAGTTACAGGACCAGCTAAGATTCCAGGAATAGTTGCAAGCGTATTTGATATTGCAAATGTTATACCAGCATGATTAGGTGCTATATCAGCATGATTTGATAGATGACCAGCAGAATTACATGCACTTAAACCCATACTTATTGATATAAAACTAAAATAATAAGAATTTAGTTTAGATTAAATAAAATAGAATTCAACATTACACAACAGCAAGAAGAAGATTATCAACTGAAATAAATAATAACATAAAAAGAGCAGGTCCAAGTAAACCAATAGCTGTCATTAATCGACGAACAGATAAAACTGTCCATCGATTTTGAATAAGAGAATCCGCAAAATGACCGGCAGCTAAAATGAATAAACAAACATATTCATATGAACTATGTCAATTTTCATATCATATTTTACTGGTTTAGAGATCTTCATAAGATTGATGTAATCTTAGACAACTTTGAATTCTTTACTACCATTGACATGAACTCATATAGAGGTTAACTAAAAAGTGAATTATTTTTGTGAAAAAACGATTGAAAAGGAATGTTGAAGTCAATGGTTTACTCTGCGTGGAAGCAGCATCCTCTGGAAAATCGGATTGACTCTCCTGGAGTTTGTGGTTATTGTGCTACATACACTATTTCTGTGCTTCCCAAAATAGGTGCCCGCCCTTTCAGATTTTTAAATCACCTCTCTGAAACAAAAAACTTCTATAAAACACTGATTGAAGTATAGGAGTACAAATTTGAACCCTCACAGACCGTATATGAATTACCGTCTCGTTATAATATACGAACTTCATACTTATTGCATTTCTAAAGGATTAAGTAAAAGGATAGTGAAGAAATCCATTCCAAAATTGATCGAATCAAACAATCTCCCTGAAATTAGCAAGAGCAATTACATCATCTTTCACATTTCAATCCCACAGGGATTGTGCTAACAGGTTTGTTTCTTGATAGCACTGGCAAAATTTTTAATATTCTATCTCTATAAAAAAAAAGAAACCTTTTATAGGAAATTATAATTGTTTGTTTGGTACAAAAATTATTTTGAATGAAAAAACTAATGTAGAGATTTAAAAATAATAAACATAAAAAACTGAAGTTTAATAAATACTTTATTTAATTACATCATCTATTTCTATCATCATTTATTATAAATAGTTTTTGTTATGTTTATTTCTCATTGATGATAAGGTAAAATTCATTTTTCTTTGTATGTTTATTTACAATACCCTTTACATTGAAATTCGATTCCAATGAAATGCAATCAGAGCTGAAATGTATATGTATATTATAAACACATTATAAATTATCCCGTACGAAAAAATTTCAGTTCTCTATATTTAATCTTTTACTCTAATCCTTTTAGGATCTAACCCCAGTCTCTTCCCCGCAAAAAAGTCAATTTTCGTCCGAAAAATCGACCTTGAGATAAATGTATGGGAAGATAGACCGAAGTTTGATCTTTGATAAACGACATGATTTTTTATTTAGCGCCTCGTCTTTTGCCAAAATTCACTTTCTGCTTGAAAAATATGCTTTTTCAGAAAAAGCGAAAATTCTTTTTTTTTCATTTTTTTGCTTGCGTAATTCAGAATTCTCTGTGGATATTCATTCTATATTAGTTTTTGTTTGAAAGAGTATGTCAAGATGTAGGATATGACAGGATTCTTTTTTTTTGAAAGTTTGTTGATACATTGAACTTCTCATTCCTATTCTCCACTCAAAAAGTAAGAGCAAAACAAAAGCACTTTGTTATGCTCTTTCAAACAAAAACAAAAAGATTAAGTATACAGAATGAAAGCCCACAGAAAATTTTCGGTTGCGTAATGAGCTATTTTTTAACCCTTGTTTGTTGAATATCTCCCGAAACCGTCATGGAATAGCGTTGAAAATTTTACTACAGTAATTTCACTACAGTCTGAACATATCCTGGAAAATTTCATTGAGACTTGAATCTATATAGTCCAAGATCAAGTTTTGAGGGGAGGTAGTCTGAAATATTCTATCAATCATATTCAAATCAACATATAAGTAAAATATGGCAACAAAATGGATGTTTCACATTTTGTCAGACTTATAGCACACTTCTCTAAATGTTAAATTAAGAAAAATGAACATTAATTATTTTATTCAAATCATAAAGTTACGATATTCTTCTTTTTTTTTTGTCTTTTTGAAGACATACTTTCAAATTTTTACTTACCAACACCTAATAAACAATTCATAACATATGGAAATGCGGTAAATGATAAATTTGTTGGATCGGCATCGAATGTTTTCGTTAAATAAGATGGTAACCATACCATAACAATATATGATGACCAATTCATTGCAAAATGTGCTATATAAATTGCCCATAATGGCCAATGTGAAATAAATTCAATCCATCGATAATTTTTATTTCCTAGCTAAGAATAAACAAAAAACAAAAAAGTCTGACTAAATTTATTTTCAAATAAATAAATACTTTCGATGATGGATGAGTAAAAGCTTCGTCATTACCAATATTTCCAAGAGTCAGATTAAAATCACGATAACTAACAATCCACATAAATGTCCATAAGAAACCAATTAAACCGAATACAAAGAAAACAATACGCCAAGCTATATGAGGGCATATCTAAAAACAGAATTATCTTTCTAACCAAAAAAAAATCATTATTTTTTCTTTATCATACAACTGCTGCAAATGTTTGTCCAACTGAACCTAAGGCAATAAGATAACTAAAAGATCTCGATCGTTCTTCCATAGGTACATAATTACTGAATATATGAAATATTGTTGGTAAAGCTGCAACAACAAAAAAACCTATTTTGTTTCAATTAAATTCACTATTTTATTTACCTAAACCTTCACCAAATCCTAGAGCAATTCTTGAACAAATAAGTAAAAAAGGTAAAGGTGCCAAAAATGGTGTTGCAAATGTTACTAATGACCATGTAAAAACTGCTAAAGCCAGAACAGCTTTTGTACCAAAACGTCGTACAAATATATGAGCAAATAATTGACTTGTTAGATAGCCAATAGGAAATGATGATAATATATAACCTTGTAAACGTAAGTTCCAATTAAATTCTTTTGCCATTGGAATAATGGCAACTAAAAACATATATATTTTTTATTAAAAATTTCTGGTAGAAAAAAACCTATACTTGGCATAATTGCTCGATCAGCAGCATTGATAAAATTTGCAAGTGAACAAAGTGTTACAGTACGAGATTTTCCGAACGACATTGATTTAAAAAAAAAAGAAGAACTATTCCGTTATTCCAACAGAACACATTTTTCAAACTGATTCTATTGGCTAATTCATAACCCAAAAAAAAATGTCATTTCAATATCGTCAGAGGTCGCATTAAAAATAAAATGATACGAATATTTTTTGATCTTTTAATAAATACTATTCAAAGTTAAAAAACAATTTTTTTATTTTTAAATTAAATTAAACAATTAGAATAATAACAACAACAAAAAAAAAGAAATCTTTCTATTCTACTGTCCTCCTTCAGTGCATGTATGTGAGGTGATCTGGATTGGTAAACTAACGATAAAAATGGATTCTAAATTACAGACAAAACGACAAACATTATATTGTTTTTTGTTTTACTTTAAAATTTTTAATAATAATTCTTTTCGTTTTCTTAAGATCAGTTTTATAATACCTTTTTAAAAACAAAAACAAAAACTATGGGTATTAGCCGTGATCATTGGCATAAACGACGAAAGACTGGTGGTAAACGTCCACAACCACATAAAAAACGAAAATTTGAATTAGGTCGACCAGCGGCTCTTACTAAATTAGGTGCAAAACGTATTCATACTGTACGTACAAGAGGTGGAAATAAGAAATATCGTGCACTTCGTCTTGATATTGGTAATTTTTCATGGGGTTCAGAAGGTATTGCTAAAAAGACACGTGTTATCGATGTTATGTATCATCCATCGAATAATGTTTGTATTTCAAAAATTTTAAAAAAAAAATCTTTACTTTTAATTACATTTTGTTTTATTTTTTGTTATTCTTATTAGGAATTAGTACGTACAAAAACATTAACAAAATCAACAATCGTACAAATTGATGCTGTTCCATTTCGACAATGGTATGAATCATATTACGCATTACCACTTGGTCGTAAGAAAGGTGTTAAATTAACTGAAGCTGAAGATGCTGTACTTAATCGTAAACGTTCAGGTAGATCCGAAAAAAAAATAGCTGTTAAACAACGTCGTGCAAAAGTTGAACAAGGACTTGAAGAACAATTTCAAGCTGGACGTGTTCTTGCATGTATTGCATCTCGACCAGGTCAATGTGGTCGATGTGATGGTTATGTTCTTGAAGGCAAAGAACTTGATTTTTATATGAAGAAAATCAAACAAAAGAAATCGAAATAGAAAATAAATATTTAAATATGAGAAAAACAAAAATTAACGAAAATTGTTTCTTTTTGTGTCTTGTATTACCATCGTTTTATTATTATAAAGAAAAAAAAAAGACAACAATAAATACGTACAAGAAGAATGTTTTGAATAATAAATAAAGAAAACAACATAAACAAAAAAATATCTAATTTATGTTTTTTTTTTTGTTTTCTAGATAGAATATTAAAATCATGACCGGTTCGGATTCAACTGAACAAAATAAACAACAAGAAGGAAATAAAGATGATGGAAAAAAACCAGTTGAAATTAAAGAAGAAGATTTAGTATGTCAAATTAGAATTCTTTTAGATTAGATTTTAATTTCATACATATATATATATATATATTTAGTCTGAAGAGGATAAACAATTAAAAGAAGAACTTGAATTGTGTGTTGAACGTTTAAAAGTTAGTAAAAAAAAAACCAAAGATTTAATATTTTTTAATATAATTTTATTTTAAAAGGAGAATGATACACATTTATATCGGCCCGCACTTGAAACACTTCGACAAAAAATTCGTGAATCAACTAGTTCAATGACAAGTGTACCAAAACCATTAAAATTTATGAGACCATTTTATAAGGATATGGTTGAGATATATGAAAAAATTCAAGATGTTCATAATAAAGTATTTTTCTTGATAAGTCTTTTTTCTATATATAAAATATAAAATATTTTTTTTTCTTAGTCTTTATGTGCTGATATTGTTTCAGTTCTCGCTATGACAGCAATCGATACAAAAGAAGTACTTAAATATCGTTTATTAGGTTCAAATCAAGATATTGGCATGTGGGGACATGAATATATTAGGTAGAAAATCATATAAATTTTGTTTTCATTTTTTGATCATCTACCTCATCCTTTCGATTATCTAAACCAATAATCTCCGTTTCGGCAATCATCCTTTTCGTTCACTATTTTGGATATATACTGTATAGAGACAGATACGGCAGATATCATCTCAGAGTGTCATCGATAGCTTCGACCATTGGAGTGAAGATCACCGAAAATAGGCATGTCCGAAATCTAGATTGCAGCAATTCGGTGATGTGACTCTCGATGAAATGCATTCAGACCGGTTTCTTTATTAATAGAATAAGATATTAACTATATACAAGAATCTATTTACTTGAGAATATATAAGAATCGATCGTTCGTGAAAATATTCAAACAAATACAGATTGAACAGTTTTCGCAATACGTTGATTCCTTCCGAAAAAAACCACAAATTTTTCAACACAGACTTGGCTTTAAATTTCATCGACGGTCAAACGAAGAAATCTTCACTATGTTCTATTAAGCATGACAAAAACTTGCTAAGAAAAAACAATCAAGTCCATTAAATATTGTCCAAATTAAAGTAATATTGAGCAATAGAATTAATGATAGACACAAGTATATAATAAAAATAAAGTAATAAAGAACCATTGAAATCAAACAAGAATAGAGAAAATGAATTCAGTTTGAACTAATCTCATATTATATCGAGTTTTGCCGATAGAAAACTGCTATATTGTGTCAATCGTAAGTGTTTGCTACTCTTTAGCCTCCATGAAATTTGTACTGATATATTTTTATATATTTCAAGAGAAATAAACAGAACGGTTATCATGAATTCGATTAAATGTAAATGCAATTTTTTTGTCATTTACTATTTATACAAACTATTCATTTATATACTAAAAGATAGAGAATTTTGTCCTCTGTTTGGCTGATCTACTTTTGGCTATCGAAACTTTTCTGAAAAATTGAAAATCCCTCAAAAGTAGTCTTCATACTGATTTTGGTAGGAGTTTTTAGACAATGAAATTTTTCTAAAGTTTAAGTTCAGTTGCAAAATCCCTATGTGAATATCCAAAAAAAAAATGCAGAATTTCATCCTCTACAAGATAACGTGCATGATGAACCTCAGTACCAAGTAGGCTTCAAAATAAATGCAAAAACATAAAGCTGTCGTTTTAACAAATAGACGACTTCATCGAAAATGTCTTCGTTTTTCTAGAAATCAAGCGAATTTCTCAGTAGCAATATCACGTACTTTTTTTGCTTGTTTTTGATGCTGCAATAAAGAAATACAGCGTATGTCAGTGTATTGATTGCTTCGAAATTAAAAAATGTTCTTTTTAAAAAATGAAGTATACAGTTTTGTAGAGTTTGAAATTCTCTATATTTTGATACATATAAATGAATATTTTATATGACTAGTAAACTCTATTCTTGTTTATCTAGACATTTATCAGCTGATATTGCTTCTGAATGGGAATCAACAGAAACAAATCCTGAACTTCGTCAACGTCTTCTTTCATTAACAAATGATATAATACCATTTTTAATGCGTCATAATGCTGAAGCTGATGCATGTGATCTTTTAATGGAAATAGAACAATTAGATTTAATTGAAACATTTGTTGATAAAGATACTTTCTCACGTGTTTGTCTTTATTTAACTAGGTAAGAAAAAATTTAATCATTTTAAAAAAATAAATTATCTTTTATGATCATTTTATTTCTTTTTAGTTGTGTACCTTATGTACCTGAACCAGATGATACGAAATTATTACGCACAGCATGTAAACTTTATCGTCATTATGATCAATATCCATTAGCATTACGTTGTGCTATACAATTAAATGATATGGATCTTATACGAGATTTAGTTAATACATGCCCATCAAGGTAATAAGAATTGACAAAAAGATCTCTAAATGGATATATAGACCTGAATAAAAATAACTATCCTTCTGCTGTGAAATAAACACTCAACCAGTTTCTGTTTGTCATTTTACTATTCCACGAGCAACTACTAATTTTTTTTTCTAGCACTAAAAAACACTCCCATATGCCTACTTTATAATCATCCAAGGTCACGATACATAGTCAAGATCTTAGTAATTAGCGCATCGAGGGATAGCAGAACTTTCAGAAAAGAATCTTCGTCTCATATGACCTTTCTACTGACATTTTTAAATGAATTGGTCAAAATCGTCATGAAAAAAAATCACTATATGCTCTTTAACAGACATTCTTAATGAGAAGACAATATCTCAATTATTTTAAAGAGATTTCTAACAAAACTCAAACGAAAAATAACTATGATATTAGGCTGTTAGAATGAAATGTTGGACGAAAATATTTATGCCAACATGATTAAGATAAAATGACGTGTGAATTATAACTTCAATACATGTGAACCGACGGAGAGCACAGCAAAGGAACCTGTCTGATTGGTAAATGCTCGTCTACTGGCAACTGATCGGTTTATTTTACTGAAACTATATTTTAGAATAGATTCACGTGAATGACTAGTATATACCATGAATATGGTGAATTTGAACGATTCTTTGAAAATGTTCAGTATGCTATTTTCCATTAAAAAAAACAACAACAGCACAATAGAATATTGAGTCGACGAAACCAATCTGGTGTTTTCACAATCGACCGATCGCCCATCCCATCTCTAGAAGGGCGAATTAGTGCTCGCAATCAGGGTTTATTGTTGCGCATGTATATCCAAAAATATCAGCTCAATACTATAAATAATAGTGGGACTGCGCAAGGGAAGGACAGCTACTTTTATCTAAGACTCTATGTAAAGTTTTGATTTTTTTAACATTTCTTTTTTTTTTCTTTTTTGCTTTTAGTTTAGTTAAAAAACAACTTGCATTTATGTTAGGACGACAACAAATTATTTGGAATGTTACAGAAGTCGATGGTGAAGATCCTGATGAATTAACAAATATAATGTCGAATTCACATTTAACATCAAATTTTTTGTCATTAGCTCGTGAACTTGATATAATGGAAGCTAAATTACCTGAAGATATTTATAAAACATATTTAGATAATACAAATCGATCAAATTATAATCAACCTGATTCAAGTAAACAAAATTTAGCATCGGCATTTGTTAATGGATTTGTTAATGCCGCATTTGGACAAGATAAAATTGTAACACAAGATACAAAATGGTTAGCAAAATATAAAGATAATGGTTTATTAAGTGCGACAGCTTCACTTGGTCTTATTGTTCTTTGGGATGTTGATGGTGGTCTTAGTTTAATTGATAAATATCTTTATAGTTTTGATGATAATATGAAGGTTCGTTTATATTAGAATTCTGGTTTTTTTTCTTCGAAAAATTTTCTATATGAGAAAAAAAATAATAACTGATTTCAGAACATAAAGGAAGTTTATCGAATGAAAAATAGCATAAAATTCTTTTTTCATTACTCCCTATTTATTTATGAAAGTCTTAAAGTTTTATGCGACGTTTTCTTTTTGATTTAACATGAAATAATATTATTTACTCATAATTTCATTTAGGATACTAAATACTGACTGTTTCAGAAATAGCCTACCAAAGAAAAAAGATAATCGAATATCTTCGTGATGATAGAGGAAGACTGTAAGGTTTTTAATTCATAGCTCATCAGCTTATTGACACAGTTGAAATCTAGTACTATGTACTTCAATCCAAAAGTTGACCTTTCTTTGGAATATTTCCATAATTAGTTAATCACAAGAGATACAGAGATCTGAGAATTTTGTAGAGCTTTTTTCGGTGAACATTTTGGTAGAATGATTTTTCTATTTTTATCAATAAATTAAAGTCCTATAGTCAAAACACTGAAAAAAGTTAAATTGCTTCAGAGCAATTTAATGCTTTTTTAATATTTTTATGCCAACACGGTTATTTGTTGATAAAAATCGAGAATTCTTTTCTTAAAATAATCATTGGAAAAAGCTCGATGAGATGGAATCTATGGAAAAAGTTATCGAATATCTTTGCATCTTGATGGTTGACTACTCATACAACCACTCTACCAAAATTAACTGAAATCATACGAGTTTCTCGAGAATTTTCTGTATAAGAACATCCAAGAGAATCCTGAGAAGCCAAATAGGCTAGCAAAAGTTCATAAATTGAGAAAATTTGAATTATATTGCCGTAGTCTGAAATCTATTGTTCATCTTTATTAGAAAATAACAATTTTTCTCTTTTAAAGCCCATCCCTCAAAAATCGATCTAGAGTCACGAATATTCAACTTGCATGAAATTTTCAGATCATGTTAAAGCTGTATTGGACAGATTATGGTAGAATTTTCAGCGCTATACCATAATATTTTCAGCAAATATTCAACAAACAACGAGCAAGAATATCTCATTTGACAACCCAACGTTTTCTGTGAATCTTGATTTTATATACGTAATTCTTTTTGTTGGGTAGAGCATGTCAGATTCAAGTGCACTTTTTTAAGTTCTTATTTTTTAAGCAGAGAAAAAAATAAAAAGGCCAATATGTCGAAAAGCTCTCAAAAAATGATGTTCTAATTATAAACAAAGATGCTCTTATATAATAATAAAAGGTTAATTCAAAAAAGGAATTCTGTCATGCCCTATATCTTGAATGTTCTTTTAAATCAAACAACAATTACATATATAGAATGAACGCCCACAGAAAGCTCTGGCTTAATACATTCAACAAAAAACTATATTTTTCAAGTAGAAAGTGGCGGAAATTATCGAAAATTTTGGCAAAAAACAAGATGCCAAATAAAAAAAATCATGCAGTCTACGAAAGATCAAACCGCAAGCTATCTTGCCATACATCTATCTCAATTTAGATTTCTCGGACGAAAATTGACTTTTTTTTAGGAACTCAGGTCCAAGAAAATCGACGGTTTTTCGCCGCCGTTTTCCCGGAAGCTCGTAAAACGGTGAAAATATTAGGAGAAATGATGACTGCTTGTTGGCGAAAAAATCGGACTGACAGATTACGGTGAAAATTAGTGCAATAATACAGCATTTTATAGCCGTTTCGAGTAGTTTAAGAGGCCGTTTCCAACGGTTGACCTTGAAACTTTTTCTATCGTTACGCAAAAAAAATTAATTTATTCGATCAAAATGTCTTGAAAATTTTTAACTTACCATTAAAAAAAAAGTATAGTTCTTAAGATTTTATAAGACATTAGAATATTTATTGAAAAAACAAAAATCTCATTACTTGATTATGTTTGTTTTTGTATAATTATTATTTTTTGTTAGGCTGGTGCACTTCTCGCTTGTGGTATTGTCAATTGTGGAGTTCAAAATGATTGTGATCCAGCATTGGCACTTCTCGGTGATTATGTTTCACATAAAGATACACCATTCCGTGTTGGTTCTATTGTTGGGTATGATTTAAATTATTTATTTTCGAAATATTTTATTTAATTATTTTAGTTTGGGTCTTGCTTATGCAGGTACCAATCGTGATGATGTTATTGAACTTATTAGTAATGCATTACGTGAAGGAAATCCATCAATGGAAGTAAGAAGATTTGATTTTTGTTTATTTTTAATTGATTGATTTTTTTTAATCAATTTATTTTAGGTTATTTCTTTAGCATGTCTTTCAATTGGTATAATTGCAGTTGGTTCATGTAATGCTGATGTATCAACAACATTATTAAGTATTTTACTTGAACGAAGTGAACTTGAACTTAAAGATCATTTTGCTAAATTTATTGCACTTGCTATTGGTCTACTCTTTCTTAGTAAGAATATTTTATTTAATATAAATATTAATTTAAAACAAAATTTTTGTTTAGGCAAAGGTGAAGCTGTTGAACCTATGTTAGAATCTCTTAAAGTAATCAATGAACCATTACGTTCATTTGCAACGGTACTTGTTGAATGTTGTGCATACGCTGGTACAGGAAATGTTTTAAAAGTTCAACGTATGTTACATATATGTAGTGAACATTTTGAAAACAAAGATGAAAAAAAAGTAATATTTAATCTTTTTTTTTTTTCTTAAATAAAAAATAATCGAAATTATTTATTTATTTATTTATTTATTTATAGGAAGGTGAAAAAGAATCATCAAAAGATAAAGACAAAGATAAAAAGAAAGAAGATGAAACAGCTACACAAAATGCTGCTCATCAAGGTTTTCAAAATTAATTAAAATTTAAATAAATCTCTTATTCTTTTTTTTTGTCTTTAATTAATTTTAGCTGCAGCTGTACTTGGTATTGCAATGATTGCTATGGGAGAAGAAATTGGTTCAGAAATGGCATTACGTTCATTTGGACATTTGGTAATATATATAGAGAGACTCACTTATAAATAACTAGACGATAAGAAATTAAAATATCGACTAAATGAGTTAAAATAATAAAAACTTGTTCGAAGTTTCATAAGAGAAAATTTTAAAAATAGTGTTTCAAGCTATAATATCTACCTCAATGAAGTTTTGTCACATTCTATGGGTTAAAAACATATTACAAGATGATTCATACTCATCGCTAAGAGATGAGTGTTGGTGTAGAACAGATCCATACTAGAGTTCTGCAGGACAGACTTTTTTTGAGATAATTCTGAATGTTTCGCAAGGCCGTAATCCACATTCATATTATATTCTGAATCTGGAATTGAAGAATGTATGCACTTCAGCTATAATAGACTCTTATTGCTTGTATGTAAGATTTTATAAATAGAAGAAACAAAGCGTATACAATGATATTTTGAGGCATCTTGTAATATTTTTTAGCCCATAATAGATGACAAAGCCTTAGTGAGCTAAATATTACTAGCTCGGAACATTATTTGTTAATGACTCTTTTATGAAGAAAAAAAAACTTTGAATGAACTTCTTCTGTTGACAACAAGTTTCGACCTTGGTAGATAATGTCGAAATTGAAAAAGACTTTAAAAAGTCTAAAAAAAAATTCGTAAAGGAAAATATCGAAATGATGAATCTTTTCTTTGTGATGAATGATAAATCCAATGTTATAATAGTTCAGAATGAAAACGAGAAAAGAAAATTGACAATATAAGATCTTATTATTATTTTTCGCTTCAATTAACAATGATAAACCTAACAATAATTCTTTCGTATTGATTTCCTTCTTGAGAAAGGTGTGGGTGAATAGATGAAGAAAACAGATCTACACCACACTCCACGTTTTTTTTTCGATATTTTTCGCAAACCTCAAAATTTCAGCTTATTTTGTCGATATCTAGTGAAGATATCTAAATTTCTTATCGTCTAGTTATTTGTGAGCTATCCTGTATATATTTCTTTTCAGAATAATAACTAACGTTTTTTTTTTCTATAGTTACGTTATGGTGAACCAGTTATTAAACGAGCTGTACCTCTTGCACTTGCTTTATTATCTGTATCAAATCCAAAATTAAATATAATTGATACATTAAGTAAATTTTCTCATGATGCAGATCATGAAGTATCATATAATTCTATTTTTGCAATGGGTATTGTCGGTGCTGGTATGTTAAATAAGAAGAAAATTTAAGAAAAATATTTTAGAATACGTTTTTTTGTTTTTTGTTTAAAGGTACAAATAATGCTCGTTTAGCTGCAATGCTTCGACAATTAGCTGTTTATCATGGAAAAGATATGAATAATTTATTTATGGTTCGTCTTGCTCAAGGTCTTACACATCTTGGTAAAGGTACAATGACACTTAATCCATATCATAGTGATCGAATGCTTCTTTGTCGTGTGGCATTGGCTGGTTTACTTACTGTACTTGTTTCATTATTTGATGTTAAACAAAGTAAAAAGAAGTTTAGATTTATTTATTTATTTCTTTATTAATTAATATTATTTTCTTTTATTAAGCTATTATTGGTAAATATCATTATTTACTTTATTTTCTTGCATTGGCTATTCAACCACGTATGCTTGTTACATTTGATGAATCACTTCGACCATTACCAGTACCTGTTCGTGTTGGACAAGTAAGTTTTTATTTAAAAAGAAAAATAAAACACGAGACCTATGGTTATTTATTTATTTTTCTTTAATTTTAGGCAGTTGATGTTGTTGGTCAAGCAG
>CAJNOL010000016.1:0-149993 GCA_905250125.1 Rotaria sordida
GCACGTAAAATATGTAATCCTTGTTCAAGTAAAAGTAGACCTTCATTCGGATCATATTTCTAAATTTAGGTAATAAAAAAGTGTTATTTTTCTTTTCTAATTATTATTATTATTATTATTATTTACAAGAACATTATCAAAAAATCTTGTTGGAGGTGAACCATCAAGAGTATAAAAAATATCGGCATTTCGATCTGGACAAAATAAATGAATTTGTGTACCAAATTGGCTTGCAGTATCAATATCTTCAACTATTCGAGGTTCTTGAAGTTGTTTCTCTATTCAAATAGAAATGAAAAACAAAATTAACAAAATTTTTCAAATAAAATTTTTACTTTGATTTCGAATAATATTCTCCGCATAAACAACTACAGTTGCTGTACGCTGAAAACGATTAGATCGAATAATATATTCTCCAGGTTCTTTAAATGTATGTAAATGATGAACACCAGGTATACATGCGGAAATATTTTTATCAACAAAATTGTTCTAAAATTAAAATCAATTAGAAATCTTTTGAAAAGAATTTGATAAAATATTACATCATCAATTTCTTCGTTATCATGATTTGATTGTACATAAATTTGATGATTTAGTTCATTACTATTTAATGTCCATGAAACAGTATCGTTCTATGTTTATTTGTTATTTTTGTTTTACTAATTCAATATTTTAAAGACAAGATTTACCTGTGCAATATATAAATTATTCGGAACAAATTGATGGCTAGTAGTAATAAAACAATTTTGGCAAAATGGTGGATCAATAATGACTGTTGATAGGAAACGACTCTTGAAAATAAAAAAGAAAGAGAACAAAAAGTAAAAAAAAATTCTTTTTTATAAATTTTACCTCATCTGAACCATTAACTCGTTCAAATTCTAAAATAACAATAATAATGATAACTATTTAAAGTAGTATTTTTATTTTACCTGGATTAGCAAAATAAAATATTCCCTGACCAATACATTCAACAGCAAGACATTGTCGATTACGTCCAGCAACAGCTCGTTCATGACAAGATACTAATTCTTGATATGTTATATCAGGATTTAATTGTATAATATTATGACAAATAACTTGTTCGAATTGCCAAACAACAAAATCATTGAAATTTGTTATTATTGGTTCAAAATTAAAATTATTTTTACTTATTGATTTATAATGAAAACGTATTTCTGGTATAACAATTACAGTTAATGGTAGAGCTGAATTTTGTTCCTTTTTATTTTTATCATTATTATTTATATCCGTTGAAAAATAATAAACGCCTAATTGTTGAAATTCTTTAAAATAATAATTAATACTATTTATTTGAGGTTGAAATATTGGTTTTTCTGATTCTAATCGATTACCAAATTCATCTGTTTGATAAATATTAGCAACAGTTGTTGACGATGAATCAAACCATACTCGATCAAAATGATTTATTATTAAAGGATTATGGTCGAATACATTTTGTTCATTATAAATAACACGATGATTCTATTTGAGAGAACAGAAAATATTAATCTATTGGAAATAAAAAGTAAATAATTAGAAGTTTTTCTTACGTCAACATTATTTTCAACAATAATACTTATAAGAGCATTATCTTTTTTGTCCGAATAAGCAAAATTATAGAGACCATGCTGAGGAATATTTAAAAGATATGCTTCACATGTATAAAAATGATGACGAAACACTGTTTCGACTTTAGTACATTTATGTATAGCTAAAAAAAAAAGAAATTTAATACAAAACAAATTCGTAATTTCTCCACAAAGTATTTAATAAATTTTTGTATTCAGGTCGAAATTTGATTGAAAAATTTTGACAAAATTTAAACGATAAAAAAGCGCTGTCCATTCTTCTAGATACTTCAAAAAACTCTTATACTTTTTGAATACACCAGTATAACATATTTGTCTTTTATAAGAAAAAAATTATAATGTTCTGAAATAGGGAAATGGGTTCAAAAGAATATTCCTCATTGTTCCTATCAGAGGTCTCAATAGACTAGGTCAAGCCCGGCTTAGCCCATGGATCGAGATTTTTTTGAATAGAAAATCATGGACTGAACCTAGCTGATTCAATCTTACGATAGACGCTCACGAGTCAAATCTTGAATAAAATATAAAATTTTCAAAAGATGATGCCTATTTCCACTAAATTTTTTTTTTGAAAAATTTCATGTACTTCTTGAATTGGTTAAATCATCATATCTGCAATGTGACCAGCAAATATATAAAGCAAAACAAGAAAAAAGATAAAAATTATCATTATCTTAAAAAACTTTCTTTATATTCAATAAAATATCCTTGTGTAGCACTCCTCATCAGAGCTGTCGCATGGGTGGGTTAGCCCACCCAACCCGTTGGGTTGGAGCTTCCAATGGTTAGTCTCTAACCCAATCCACCGGGTTGGGTCGACATTTAAAAAATCTCAAAATCCACCCATCCACCCAATTTCAGATTCAAACCCTGTCCGGTTACCCAGGGTTGACCATTGAATGAACCCATAGAAAGGTAATTTAGTAGTGCCGGGATTATTTTCAACGATCGACGAACATGTTTGTCGGGTGAAAATTTAGAAAATATCATCTTGATTCGATCTATCGAAAATCAAGATAAAAATACTATTGGTATGTTAGATTAGCATTTATCTCGTACAGGTTCTTGTTAATATGTTTCTTTTTTTTTAATTTCTTCTCAAATTTTGTTTTTGAAATATTATTTTTGTACGAAAGCATGTGTAAAAATATAACATCATATATACTTTGTTTTTTCACCATAGACAAACTTCTTTGTCTATTTCTTTCGCTGGTGATGTTCTTTTGTATATAAACTTAATAGTGTAAATGTAAAACAAGTACAACTAATCTAACTTCTATTGTTTTTTTATTCTCTTCTACCTTTATTTTGTATTATAATTTCTTTAATCATGTTAACCACGGTGAAGATTATCTTTTTATCTGTATGGAAATAAAAATAATATCTATTATTATATATCCTGTGAAATGATTTTTCATTTTATTAACAATTTATACAGGCGGATCTGAACTTGCATTTCTCTTAACAATACTTAATGAAAAATTCAAATATTATAAAACCCAGGGTTAATCCAATGGGTTACCCAATGGGTAGGGTTGAGCTGCTCAACCCAATCCTGTAACCCATGGGTTAATAAAATAAAAAATAGTTGGACTGATTTCCACCCAATCAACTACCGGCGATGGGTTGGGTTACCCATGGGTTAAAAAAAAAACAAAAAACGGCAGCTCTGCTCCTCATTCATCATCAAATTATTTTTTTCTAATTCTAATTCTATTCCTATTGAATCTTCTCAATCATCAATTCTTGTTAACACTTTTTCTTCAACTACAAGTGTTAGTTCATTATCATCTACAAAACAGTAAATACTCGAACGGATCGAATTTCTTTTGAAACAACAACCATCGACATATGCTGTTATTAAAAATGAAAAAATAAACACATCTTTATGTTGAAATGTTTTTGATTTTCTAACTAAAAACTCAGAAAATACTGATGAATTTGAGAGAATTGAAGATTTTGCAACTTGTCAAATGTGTTACCAAACAGTTGTTTATACATCAACTATTGATACTCAAAATATCCTTGCTCATTTATATGTTAAAAATTTATCCAATGCAATTAGATGAGTGACTCATGGATAGGCCAGTTTTTAAGAAAAAAACCATAGACTGCGCCGAATCAAATGTCGAAAACTCACGGAGTAATTTTATTCCATCCTGTTGACCAAAACAATTCTCCATCGGGTAATCTATATTCATGACTACAGAAGATATTTGTTAAATTCATTAAGTACATCTTCAAAATCAACATCTGTTTTATGCTTTATTTCATTTAATTATTTTATTGTTTTGGTCATTCAAATATTTTTCTTCAATATTCATTGATATTTATTCATTTGATATGCTTAAACTGATACATCCACTATATGTCGTATCTTGAGCATGTATTAGACGAGAATACTTATAAGATATGTTTACAAGACAAATAAAATAAATTACCATGACTGATTTTTTTTTTTTGATTGATGTTTATTTTCATTCGGTAGACTATTCTATTTATTACTTATTAGTATTTTTACAGATGAACCTTGGCGCTATGCAAGCACAACTAATTCCTTGAAATTGACTGAAAGCTATGAATCCGGATAGAATTCTATTTTTTGAAGAGTTATTTTTAGAAACATACGATTCAAGTATTCAATAATCACAATAGAATTCCTCGAAGATTTTTTTTCTATGCTTGGCCGCAAACATTTCCTGTAGAAATGATTGGATGAATTTTAATTGCTAAGTATTATATATCAAAAATTTATAAATCTACTTTAATATAAAAATTTATAATCGATTCGATCAAAATAAAAGATATGCTTCAACAAGGTTTCTATGACGATCATTTAATCAGTGACGTCAATAAGCTTTTTCTTCTCTATTCTTCGTTTTTTTTTGTACATGTCTAGTAGTAAAATGATCTTGATCTTCTCTTTTCTGTTAGCTTTAAAATTTCACATAAAAAGCAAAGCCATTGCAACAAGCACTTGTATATATATATATATATATATATATAAACACTAATAACAGCTTCTAAATCAATTTTAAAAAAATCTTCTTCTTTCTACTTACCACAATCAAATATTCCAGTAGGACCACCAGCAGCATCTGGTACTACAGATGAATATGGCTCAATAGTAATTAATATTGGTTCTTCTTGTGAATCGTTCATTTTCCAATCAAACTGAACTAAATCATTTGTATTCATTTTATAAGCTGTAAATAAAAAAAAATAATATTCTATTTTTGAAAATATTTATTTTCTTTTGACTTACTTAATCGATCACTAAACAGTGGTATACGATGAATATTTTTACGTGGTTCAACAATAATCGTACCAATTTGATTATCTCCAGTTTTAAAACAATATATTCCTGCTTCAATAAACTGATGATACATACAACCACTACGTGATGGTTCATTGGGCCAGAAAAAATTTTCACCTTCTGTTTTAAGCTAAATTAAAAATAAAAAAAAATAAAAATCTTTTCAAACTTATTCTTTTTTCTTCGAAATACAAACTTCAATTGACTGTTGTCTATTTTCACTAACAGTAAATGGTTCAATTTGTACAACAGTTTGTTTATGTTTTCCGTTCCATGCAAATCTAATCCAATCATTTTGTGTCAACCAAATAATATTTGGTTGAATTTTATTATCCGTTATTTCGATATGTTTTATCTTATATGTTTCATTGACAACACAAACAGTTATATCATGAATCTGATTTGTATCAGTTAAACGAAATAAAAATGACATACCAAAATCATTACATGTTTTAGAAAATTTTCCTTTGGATAAAACTCGATGAGATACATTATCAGAGGGTTGAGTAACTGTATAAAGACCACCAGATGCAGGACAATATTTTTTTTCTTCAATACGATAACCAGAACCAACTGTTGCTGTCCACTCCATATCAATAATATCACCTTTATGTAAATAAACTTTTTGATTTTCTTGTTCATCAGTTAAAGTAAATTTTATTTCAATTCTTTTAACTATAAGGCGATTTTTTTCACAATTAGATTTTGGACATTTACGTGTTTGCGATAATGTTTCACGTTGTGATGATGGAATAATACAAAAATATAATTCAATTTGAGGTTGATTAAGAGCAAAAGAAAGTAATAGACGTCTATTATTTTCTGGTGTACGACTTTGTATATTAAGTAATTCATAACCATTAATTACTCGATAATAATCATTACCATCTTTATATACTTCAAAGATATCATATTCTTCATTTCCTTTAATTGTAAATTCAACAATATTATCGCTTTCAATAGGTTCCGGCATTTTGACCGGAAACAAACCATTTTCTAGAGTTATGGTATGAAGCACCTTTGCTGCTTCATCATCTTGAATATTATCATTCGGCATATAACCTTGTAACGAAGCCATGAGAGTTGGAGCTAAACAATGAAGAAATGTATAACTTATGTTTTATGAAAAGACTTAATTAAATTTTCAATCAAAAACAAAAACGAAGAAATGTTGAAGAAAAGAGAAAAAGATGAATTATAAACACATCAAACCTTCAGCAGTCTGTGTTTGAATCTTTGATTGTTGACCAGCAGCAGTTGAAGGTTTTTTAGGGTTAGTAGATCCTTTGACAACAGATGCACCACAACCCATAGTATTAGTATAGAAACAAGAAGGCAAACAGAGATGGATATAGAGAAGTTTTATCGCTCACAACTCGACACTCTAAAAGACGATCAAACATAATCGTATACAATGTGGAGATCAAACATATGTGATTACATGTAGAAAAATACATTAATAATTAATAACATAGATATTTATAAGTATATGAAATCCAAAAAAGAATTTCTAACCCTTTGCTTATATTCAATTTGTCAGATATGAAATAAGACTAAATGAAACAAAATTTTTTTTCTATTCCTTTAGGTTTCATGTTACATTGTTATTTCATTGTTCTTCTTTTTGCATCCTAAGTTGCTAAGCAATAATCTAATACATTTTTCAATGAGTCGTTTGTAACAGTTATCATAATCTGTATTCATTTCTACTTTCTTTTTATTTGTAAAATTTACTATTATTTGGTTTTGATAATACTGTTTATTTTATATATAGATGTCAGTATTTATCAATTGTCTTGACAACATGTTGCGGGTTGATTTTTTCTTTTCTCTTTTTTTTAAAATATGATTAGTATTCTATATGTAATTTGCAATAACATTTTGTCATGAATACTTATAATATAAATGAACTTTCTTCAACATCTGAATCTGATTGTGGATATTTAGTTGATTCAAGATATTGTCGTACAACAGTTAGATGTAAACGAAAAGCATTAAAAAAAACAATTAAATTAATTCATGGTCGTTGTGTAGTTATTTATCGAGGTAGTGGAGATCTTTTACCTATTGCAGCAAAAGATGCTGATCGAAATTGTTATTGTGGTAAATGAAAATTTTCTTTCATTTAATAGAAAATATCATCAGTAAATAGATTTTGTATTTGTTTGCCATGATCCAAAACCAATGAATCTAGCAAAAGAAATATCAACAATGTCGCGATCTCGATCAGCTATACATGATTCATCAACATCTGATGATGATGAAGACAATGTGAGTGTGATTGATAGTATAAAAACAAACTGAAATAATTGCTTTATTCAAAAGGATGCTGAAAATAATAATAATAATAATAATATTTTTCAAAAACGTTTCATACCATCCAGTAGGAATCAACGATTATCAAAACAAAATTCGTTTTTATTTCCAACTAAGATAAATGATAGTAATAACAATGAAAATACTGATTCTTTTATTACAATTGGAAGAGAAACAGTGATCAAGAACAGTTGTGTAACAAAACATATTGATACTAATGAAAATGAAAGATCGAATGAACAATTAGTAGTGGAAGAAATTGATGTTGATGTCGATGAATTAATTGATGGTGATCAACCATCAGCTTCGATTGTTTATTTTCCTTCATCACACACGAAACCTACGTCGAATATTGTTATTGACAAAAGTCGATAAGAAAGAAATTTATTTGTTTTAATATATTACGTTACTTGACAAACAAGATTCAATTTATAAACTTTGCAATAGTTATTTTTAGCGTCAATTCAACAGTCTTAGAGGCTCTTAAAATGATTCATGAGGTTTCAATATAAATATATCGAATACATTTTTATGATTTTCAAGTTGTGAGTATGCTAGATGGGACACAAGTCGAACTCTTTGTATGAAATGCGATGCGAAGTTTCTTTGAATTTCAATTAGTGAGACATCAATTGTTTTTAGAAATGTAGCTACGAGGAAGACACAATTAAATCATTAAATACGAAACCTTTACGAAAGCTTAACAATGTTTTTTTTTAAATATAGACGGAATTCAAGATGTTTAAAACCTTTTCGACTGAGATTATCATAATTAAATAAGACATAAGTAGAAATAGAATACTCTTCAGTTAGTTCGGACATCAGTTGATTCTAGCGAACATTATGCTTTTTTTCATCTTATTCATTTGGTATATGGAGCATGCGTTTTGAGATGCTATGTCGTTGTAAAGCTAAAAAGGCAACAATGCGTTGTATATCAAGTATGCAATAATCACGACGGCAATGAATACTTAACATTGGTTGATGAGGAAGTCTTTTCCACTAATAAACTGTTGTTTTAATGAAACTTATGAGGTTATATGTTACCGGCCATGCTGATATCGAATATGACTATAAAAAATTCTGTAAATCTGCATAGACTGATTTTTCAGAAATCCAGTTATTCAGACTGACAAACTTTTTGTTAATAGTTTATTTTGATTTTTCGAGATTACAGAGCATATCGAACTGTCTTTAAAATAATAACTTTTTCTGTTCTAAATCAATTTTTTTTTGTGGAAAAAATACAATTATTATAATTCATATAACAGGTGCATATCAATATGTCAGTACGAGAAGATACAAGTTTGTACTTATTAATTTATATCTCATTTTGGAAAATAGAAAATATTATTTTATTATAGGCAATTCCATATGCTCTATAATCTGGTTAAATCAAAGAAAATTTTCAGCAAAAATTTTGTTAGTCTAAAAAATTGACTTTTATAGAAAGCCAGCCTATGTAGACTTAAGAGGATTTATCATGCCCATCTTTGGAATTAGCATGGTTGAAAGTTGTTAATCTGGTAGATTCCTTTAAAAAACAAGTGATTTATCAATTGAAATGATCCATTAGTAAGTTCAATTTAGAAAAGGATTCGTCTATTTATATTTTTCATACGCCGCAAAACTGTTGTATTGATCATAACCATCGATATCACGTTTACTAAATCATAATTCTTCTATGATATAAGTCAATTCTCTCATATCAAATACGCTAGTGATGCAAATGAATCTTTTAAAAATATGGACCCATTTCTAGATGTCCAACAATTCCACTATTTCATGAAACCACCATAACTAAAGCCTAGCCTCACAGCTCGATTGCTATATCAAAAGATTGACAGTTACAATCAACTTGTGAATTATTAAAATATTGATGAAATGGAATCTTTTGATTTCATATATACACAATTGTACATATATAATTTGCTTATTATTGATTGAAATATGAGTGGTTCTAGAAAGAAGAAAATCAATCGATCTTTCAATTAAACTGAGTTAACATTTAATATTATTGAATATTTTTTTCTTGCATTCAGTTAAACGTTTCATGTATTTTACATATCAGAATAGATGGAGAATCAAATGCTCAACTTAGAATTTCTTTTACATATCTATTGATATTGAACATTACTAAAGTCAATTGAAGTTTGTCGTTCTTTTCTGTAAACATCAAGTTTAATGGAACTCAATTCATGTAATAAGAGTATCATCTTCATATTTACAGTACGTGATATGATTTTAGTGATATCTCACAGGTAGATTATTATGCAATTATTTATTCGAATTATTTTTTCATTAATATCTTTTTCTTCGGCTCTTTCGTATCTCAGTCATCATTTCCTTTATAGTAATTTTTAGTTTAAATTCTAAACATGAAGACCTTTGGTTAAGAAATTCAATAGGATATTATTTAGACTTGATATTTCTCTCTCTATATATATATTTTGCAATTTTATTACAAAAATTTGTTTATCATTTGAAAATGATTTCCAACAATCTACTGCGTCTATCTCATCAAAATAAGAAAGTAAAAGAAATATTTATCAAATGTTATGTTTATGATTTGCTTCTATTTCTAGAATATTTCATCAAATCTATATATAAACTAACAAAACCATAATCAGCAAATGAACTAACTCGACATATCATATGAGGTAATTATCACACAAGAACAACAACAAAATATTTTCCAGCTACATACTATCAAATCGTGCTCCATTGAGACAAATTGTACAAGATACTTTCAAATATTTAATTCAACGACTACTTATTAATGCCCATTGCAAAAAAAAGGCGGGTGACTATTTTTTGAATTATTTTTGATAGAAACAAGATAGAGCGCCGCAGTTTTCACTGTTAGAAAGAGGAGATGAAATCGCATCGAATCATATATTATAGATTTTTCTAAGATGGTTACTGACGTTTTTTTAATCAATTTTCTAGAAAACATGTAGGGAAAATAGTTTCTTGTAACATAAGAAAAAAAGCAAAAAACTGATTTTTTTTTTCACGACAACTGCTTGAAAAATTGGCGGAAAGCTTTGATAAGAATACCTGTGACTTTTGAACAATTAAATCTATAAATTTGAGCTTTGCGTAGTTTTCTAAATCTTCCATCAACGATTCTGATGTGCACCTGATAATTGAAAATTCACTGAAGTCACCTCATAAGGCATGCTGCTTTTCAAAAAGTTCAATTGAAAATCTTAAAAAACCTAGGTCGAAAAAACCTGTGATATGCAGTTCGATGCATCTCCATGTCCTCTTTCTAAAAGTGAAAACTGCAGCTCTGTATCTTGTTTCCATCAAAAATTATTAAAAACTTTCCCACCTGTCTTTTTTTTTAATTGGACATTACATTAAGTAGACTTGTTTTGTCTAAAATATATTTATTTTTATTTAATGATTCATACTAATCATTAATACCAGTACCTGAACTGCCCCTAATAACAATAATTGGTCCTGGCTAGCATAACTACTTACACCAAAAAGTAATTACTTAGTAAATGGTATGTGTTCAGTTTGTCTAAACGAGGTAACAATATGTGAAATAACTTCAGCAGTTGCATTTCATCATCCTAGGACATTTTTAATAGATGGTCAACCGTCAAATGACTATTTGCTGCTGATTATATATCAACTTTCATTGACTGAAAATTAGAAGCGACTTGATCAACAACAATAAAAGAACAATGTCTATCGCTAAGAATAAAGGTTTTTCTTTAAAACAAATGAAAAAATTTCTATAGACACATATTCTGAATTTTGATAATTCATAATGTTCAATCTAATAAAAAATAATAATTAGTGAAAATAATACTGGTGTCTATCGACAAAGTAGAGCGTTCATTTTCTTCATGTTTCACTTATTTGTAGTCATAACTAAAGAGTAGACTATTTCTTTTTCTCATTCATGAACGTGCAAGACAAATAAATATTATGTAGAGAATCAATAAAACTAGTGGCAAAACGAACGTTGACTATACTTCGATTTTATTTAGAGAAATATTAAACATAATTGAAATACCAGAAGTTCAACTTCACTGTTTTATATGTTAATCGTTTGTGTAAATAAAATCAAAGTAATTTTATCTTCAATCTGTTTAAACTACTGGAACTAAGACTGAGAAAGTTAAAAGTTTTAGTATACACGTCTATCGTATGAACAAATTCAATGTATGACAATTCGAAAAATCTTTGTTTATTTGCTTTACAATAATCGGTTATTTTCAATTGTGCAATCAAAAGTACAATTGGCTTGAACTAACATTCTTTTGTTTATGTGAACCATCAGTATAAGCATTCAACATCATATCAATAAAAAAGTCAAATATTTATACATGTATATTGTTGGAAACGAAGAAAAAAAATATCCACAATCTCTCAAATTGAATCGAATACTTGGAAAAAGAAATAGTGACACATGAAAGTTGTCAAAGAAAAAAAAACAAAAACAAAAAAAGACTCACACGAACAAAACAAAAAAACACATCCAATTAGATACAATACATTTCATCCACATACACAATCACCGAAGTCCATTGAAGACAAATAAAAAGAAAAGATATTCAGTTATGGTTTTCTTGAATCATCATGAACATCAACATCAGAACTATTTGTCTCATCATTATTAACAATTAATGATGGATGAAAGGTGATCGTGTCTTCATTTTGTTGTTGTTGACAATCACAACAATCATTTGATAAAATACATAATTCATTTTTATCATGACTTGTTGAATTTTTTGTTGATGAAGTTGATTCTGTACCATCAGTAAAGTTATTATTATTATTGTTATTGTTATTGTTATTGTTATTATTATTATTATTATTATTATTATTATTATTTGTTGAACTTGAAGTAAGTAATTCACGTTCTTTTGTATTTCGCCATTTCATACGACGATTTTGAAACCTAAAACCAAAACTTTTTTATTTTTCTCCATCATCATTGCAATTATATATTACTAACCATATTTTAACCTTGATAATCACGATAAAAAGAATAAAGAAAAATATAATTATCAAATATATATATATATATATATATATATATTTTTTCTTTTCAAATTATATAATTACCTGCGAATCTTTTAATCCAAGTCGTTGAGCTAATTTTTTTCTTTCTGGTTTACTAATATATTTTTGTTTAAGAAAAGCAACTTCAAGACCTTTACGTTGTTGATCAGAAAAAACTGCACGTCGTAACATTCCACGACGTGGTTTACTACGAAGACCTAACGGCCAAAATATACTTGAAGGTGGTGGTGGCATATAAAGTCCATTTGGTGGTACTGTACCACTTAATAATGAAGGTGTTGATGAATTTATTGATGGTGAACCATTACTACCAAAATAACTACCTGGTTGATTACCTATGAGAAATATAGAAAAAATAAAACGACAAATCATCAGAATCAACAAAATTATAATGCATACATTCGTTCAATTTCTATTGTTTTCATAATAGGTAGCATACATTAATTGAATAGAGAGACGATAAGTGAAAAAAAAATAATGTGATTAGAGATATATACATAGACACATACAATAGAAATAAGCCTTAAGTGAAGAAATCAAAACAAGCTAGCCGAAAGGGAAAAGAAAGAGAGATCGTATTGCCTCTTGGCAAGAACTTGCATCTTCATCTTTTTTTTTTCTTAGATCTACCTTCGTTTTACCATTCCATATATGCACACACTTGAAATTCTCATGTGAAATATGATAGGTAGTCGACAAATAAAAACGCTGATTGGTAGTTCTTCTCATCATCATCATCATCATCATCATTTTCATCAATTTAAAACCTGTTGGGTATGTTTGCCCATGTAGTCGAGTAATCGAGACGTACATACAAGCAACCACTTGGATGATGAAACAAGAGAGAGAAAAGAAAGAAATAGGAAAGAACATGTTCTTTAGACTATGTGTGTATACGAACGAGATTCAATTATACTTGTATGTATGTGTGTCTGTATGCACATTTTGACTTTTAATTGAAGAATATAAGTTAGAGAATGAGAAGTGAGGAAGGTGAGCGCGATAAATATGAAGCGATTATAATTGCTTATGACTAGGTAGGTGATGAGTATTGATTAGATCAAATTACAACGTCTTTTACAAGTAATAAAAAGAAATAGAAAAACTTCTTGCTTACCAATAAAATGTCGAAGACCTGGACGCCATAATCCATTTGGCGGTGGTGGATGACCGTCAAATGGTAGATGTGGCTGTCGATTACCAGCAACCATATGAAGAAGACGATCATGAAGAAGATTTTGATGTTGTTGTTGTTGTTCATTGCTATGTTCTCGTGATGATCCAGTAATACCATTACTGTTGTTGTTATTGTTTGATGATAGACAATTGAATGGTGAATATGATGATGATGATCCATAAATAGAATGAGAGAGGAGTGCTGAGGGTGGTAAAGAATGTTGATCGGCTGATAGTGAACTACCATTAAGATGTACTAGAAATGGTGGTTTGAACAGAGGTGATTTAGCAATACATGGTTCATTTGAAGAAACTGATGAACTCGATGAAATAGGTGATTCAGCATGAACATGAACTAAACACGAGATAAATCAAACGACAGAATTATTAATAAAACAAGGAACTTCTTCATATAAGTTTTATTTATTAAGTAGTTCTAAGGAAAAACATTATTAAGTAAAAGTTTGAGATAACGAATGAATAATTAACAAATATCGTCATATAAAGAGGAACAAATTTTCTACGCTTCAAGTTTAATATTTAGCGTAAATTTAATCAGAAGCAACAAAATAATCACTAAGTACCTTAAGCTTCTATTATCTTTTTTTTTTGTCCCTGGAAATCTAATTACAATAAAACGAGGTACTCATTATTTCTTTTCACAATAGTAACATTCATAAAGAATAATTTATTTTAATATTAAAATTTCTTTATTTCTATTAACATACATTATTTTATAGTCGTAAACATATAGCTATCAATTTCAATATTATGATGATTTATTATTGTGAATCTTTTGAATATAAAGTAGAGAAATCATTTTTTTTGTACTACTATTTCTATAATGTATCAACAATTATATGAAAAAAATAAATGCTTACCTTTATGTCTTAAATCATCATCCGAATCATTATCAACATCAAATGAAGATTCATTATCTGAATTTGTGCCAAGAATTGCATCAACACCAAATTTGAGTTTTTTTCGTGGTGGTGATAATTTTTTATGGTCATTTATTCTCATTCCAATTACAGGTGTAAATGTTAAATCATCTTGGTTTTCATTTGTTGTACTTCTTTTCATTTTATTATTACTAGTACCTGTATTCGTTAACAGTGGCAATAAGTAAGAGGATTGGCGACATGCAGCGTCAATCATCATCTTCTATGTGTTTGTGTCTATGTCAGGCAGGCAATCAAAATTCTCATTTTGTCGATTAACTAGACGAATGCAGGGTCGGATCAGCTTCCATTTTACTTCCATTAGTGTCCAATCATTGCCGAGAGAGAAAGAGAAAAAAAAATAACTGACGACGAGCATCCACCATTCATAACGCTTACAGGTAAAAACTCAGCGCTCTCTTTCTCTCCTCCTTTTTTTTCCACTATTTGTCAACTGACATGTATATGTATGTGAGCTCAAGAGGCCACACACTCAATAAAGCGGCATCGATGAATGAAACTAAACTGATCCGTGTATAAAATAAGTGAGAAAGAGACAGAGAGAGAGAGAGACAGAGACAGAGAGAGAGAGAGAGAGAGAGAGAGAGAAAGGAGAAAAAGTATTATGAAAATGTACAAACAGTATAAGTGGCAGCAACAAGCAAAAGTAAAATTTACGCAACAAATAAAATGAATATAATTGATGCATTAAATAAGAAAAAAAACCTGATTCGTTCGTTCATTTTTTTTGCTTTTTACGGGAGCATCGTCAATTATATGTGTGTAACCTAATCGGTGATAACAACAACACTCAATCAGAACAATAACAATTTTCACTTTCTATTAATCATGGACGCCAATTAGCTCTTCATAGTTTTCTTTTTTTTTAATCATTCAATTATTGAGAAAGAGAGAATTAAACAGGTAAAGAGATTCTTTCTCTTCATCATTTCATACTACCAATCGGAGCGGAGAAGAGCACTTTCAAACTTTGAGTGATTGACATAGAAAAAGAAAACTTGCTAAGAGGCAAATATACTCTTTCTTACTATAAAGAAATAACTGCACAATAATAATGATGAAGGATCAAATAGCGACATACAATTTGTTTTTCTCTCATTTGTGATTTTTTCGTATTATGATTATATATCGTGGTATCGTTTCAATTCAATTGAATTGATTTGTCGATCAAATTTGTTCCGGTAATCGATTACGGAAGAGCTCATATTCCCAATGTATATTTAAAAGAAAAATATCTTTATATATATTTTGTTACAAAATAGTTTTTTTTTTTGATTATATAAGCAAACAAAACATATTAAAACTAATTAATATATTAAAAATACTTTGATCATTAATGTCAAACTTTTCTATTTCCCATCAACTATAGCTATATAGATTCTTGTTCATCCTCTTGATCTTGTATTTTATACGAGAGGTGCTTGAACTATATATGCTTGATTACATCGAACTCATTACTGTATGTCGATAAGTCACATATATACTAAGCTATTTATTTTACCGCCCTCTCTTAAGGATAAATGATAAAAAACGGAAATCGGCATATTAAAAATAACGGAAATGAGATTTGTAGTACCATGAATGGGACTTGTAACTAGTGTTTTTCGTTATTTTGGAACAAATGAACGAATAGAGTTAGAATGTGTGAAATAAGAGGTAACCAAGCTTGAGTTGATTATCGCAGAGTGAATTGAAAAAGAATGCTTCAGAATAGTCATCATACACAGCCTCTTTACTTGACGCGCATGGTGCACATCTTCCTTTTTCTCTTTTTTCAATTTGTTCACGAGTCACTTGAAGATTTGACGTATGACAATGGTAAAAGAAGTAACCGTTGATGTTTCATGTGGTGAAAAGCAATGATGAGGACAAAAAGAGACATGAGATAAATTGAATTGAAATATCTATATATTTTTTTTTTTAAATGAGTTTATTAAAGATAATTGAGAAAATTTATCAAGACACAGGAATCTACAAGAAAAACATGTGTTTGGATGTCATATTAACTTTTCATTGAAATGAATATTGTTTTCTTTTGGCATACTATATTAGATTGATATATAAATATGCAATGATTCATGGATGAAAATGATAGTCAAAAAAAAAAAAGAAGAAAACTTAAGACATATATTTGCCAAGAATATCATATTCTTTGATAATTGAAATTTTTATTTTGGTTGTATTTTAAACAAGTGACCATTTGTTAATTAATTAGTTAATGTGAAATTGAATCAAGGATTTTGTATATTGTTGTTAAATATAGAAGGATGAGAATGAAGGTGACATTTCATTTGATACAATGGATACTAAGTTACCTTAATTAACAATGCAAAAAGGTAAAAGGGCAATCTTGTATAATAATTATTTATATCGTTTAAAATGTATAAACCATAACGGTTTGTTCATATACCTTTGTACATTTAAATCATGCTATCGTGTTATTATTTTAGAAAATGCTGCAATTTTAAAATACAATACGTGCTGGTCTTGTCTTTCTCCCACACTCTCACATCCTTAAGATCAAGATTTTAATTCGTATCAAATAGTCTCCCAAAAAGATTTTCTCATCGATATATTTTTCAAAAATGCCAAAGATAGTTGTAATGAAGTCAATTTTTTGTATTTTTGTTTTTGGTTCATGTAGTTGTGATATGGGTAAACAAATATATATCATATGATATTATTTTGATTCTTCATTAACTGAAAAGTAACCGTATTTTGAAAATTCAATAAAAACGAGGCAATGCAATTTTACTCCTTCCAAAAAGCGGCCATTTTCTACTAATTGGCTTAATTTTTAGTCACCATTAATACGTAACTATAATTTGTTATAGCAATTTTCTACTGTATTGTGTATTCTTAGTTTTCAAATCATCTCTGAAATGATTGTATAATCATATTGTAAATTAAATAATGATTGTAACACAAGTTTAGTAATGAATTTCGCCCTCAATGGCATCTATATCAAATATTTGCTCACATTTTTTGTCAACAAAAATAATTTACCAGCAATTCAAAGAATAAAGAAAAACTATTTATATCGATCTTCTGCTTTTGTTATAAATATCTTACAAATAGTGTCTTACATTGGTACGATTTTTTGCATCTGAACCCAGACTGACACTTTTTTTTTTATATCTGGGCCCAACCCATATTCGAATAGCTGTACCCAGTATTTGACAGGATCCGAACCAAAGCTAATCGACATTCGGCAGATACTCTCACAGTCACTGTACAGTCTTCAAACTTTCATTTTATACGAAAGTAAACAAAGTGATGGAAGATTCGCTTCGTGTCTTTCTGCTTCTAAAATCTGATCAATTTTGCTAAGTATATGCTTGTTTGTTAATGATGATGCTGAAATGGAACTCAGTGTTGGTGTCAAACATCATAATTGTGGACACATACATGAATGATTTGTCCATCACGATAATACATGTTCATTTTTTGGTAGTTCATTTTCCTCTCCATGTATTCAATTACTTCGTCATATGATTCCTCATCATCTGTATATCAGTTTTCATTAAAAAAAATTCTCTTAGTAAATCAATATTGCTTTCTACTTCTGTGACCTGTTCTCAAGTACAATAAACTGCTTGATCATGATCGAGCCGATTTTCATTCCTATGTTTATATATATATTGTAACTTCAAAAAGTAAAAATATTTTAAAATGTGGAGACACCATATATTGCCGGGCAGGATGCTGAACACCCGACTAGGTTGCAGGACGCTGCTCCGAAACAAGATGTGGATAGTATCTTAAAGAGTACGGTTTGTTTTTTATATAGAATTACATGACATTGCAGAAACTAATGTATACATTATTTTAAGATATATAACAACTAATATTACATATAATTCATTAGCTTCGAAACAAATATATAGAGAGCTGTATTATTCATTTATATTAGTGGAAATTGCTAGAAGTTATTGTGGTAATTTAATTTATTGATTAATTTTTTTTTCGACATTCAGTGAAAGGTTTCAACATGGTCGCAGAAAAAAATATTTATCTTTTATTGTAGTTCAGATTTTGATTAAGAGATTGATTATTTTTATTATAAAGAGGGATTGTGAAATGACTTTCATCCATAATTGATTCATGTTTTTTTTGTAAGACTTCAAATGAGTTTTTACTTTTCGTTTCTCAATTGAAATTCATATTCAGAAGACGGTTGATAGATCAACAACGAATTCAATTATTTTACAATTGAAAAGCCTCTCATTTTTCCAAGGAACAAGAATACCTTATGATAGATATTAATTTTTTTTTCCATTATTAAACACGTATTTATTTATTTATTCTTGGTTGGCTTTATTTATATTGATGTAAATGTTGAATAATATTCAAATATATTTCCGTTTGTATTTAAACATATTATACATATATCAATTTCGACATATGTAAGGAACCTGTTCTACAACAAGAAGATTTTAGGATGAACTGAATAATCTTTTTTTTCTTTTATAAATCTTGTTCTTTTTATATTTCAAAAAAAACAATATATATGGATGCTAACAAGTATAGTCATAATATCTAATTTATCGAATTAGATATTTGAAAATATTTTTGAATGAAAGTACTTGTTCTTGGTCTCATCATCGTTTTTATCATAAGTCGTTGATACTGTTTGAATGATTACATTTTGAACAAGAACAAAAAAAAACCCGGATAGAAGATAGTTTCTATTCAAAGAGTATTAATCATGAGATATTGAACAAGATAGTATGTTTACCTTAACGATAGATCGTACAAGAACAACTATTATTTGTTAAATGAGTTTATGTATTTAGAATAATAGAAAATGAATAATTTTTCAATATTTTACTATTAAATAGATATCATACTGCTGCTCTCTATCTATTGTTTCTCATGTGGTATCAAAAGTAGGCATGTTCGAACAAACAGAAAAATGAATATTGAACATAGTTTTAAAGCGTTTTTTTTTTCTTTATGATTTGTTCAATTAACCACATCAAATGTCAAATCTTCTCTTCTTCTTATTGGAGAGTTTATTTTGTTATGTAGTACTGCTAACTGATCATGATTGAAACTTAAGCTTTTTACATATATAATTAGTAAGACGCAATTTTGCATTAACTTTGTTTTGAATATTGCTTTGGAAAGAAGCATGTTTACAACTTTATCTTTTTTTTTTCTTTTGTAAAAAAACCAATATTTGAAGGATGAAAAACATACATAGACTCAACACTTTCCTTTTCAAATTTCCTACAGACAATTAAAATCAATGATAATTATGTTCATGCGTCATATGTTTAAGTACATTCTACAAATCGTCAATTGCTTTAAGAATGTAATGTATGAATTTTCTGATTTATCGACATAACAAGTATCTTTTATGCATCTCATCTTTATAGAATTTATAGATCAATTGGGCTTGTATGCATTCTTATAAGTATATCACTGTTCACAGACTTCTTGTGTTGGTGTTATAATTCGTAATAATCTCTTTATCAGAGATTAATAATCATAGAACAAATGATAGTTGAAATATTTGGATGGTGTTTACATGTTTTGCATTTGATGATCCTGTCAAAAGATTATTTATATAAAACAATACATTACTTGTATGACAATGTCAGTTAAAATAAAATATTTTTCAGTACTCATGTCAATAAATAATTCCTTGAATAAAGCTTTCTTTTGTGTATGTATTCTTTCACCCTTGATATATCTAAGTATTTAATGGTTATGCAATTAACCCGAGTGATTTAGATCGTACGAATCACTTGTGGTTTTAAATCAAACACATCTTTAAATAAGTCAACTACCCCTTAACGAATAATGATTGTCTGTTTTGAAAAATTTGAATTATTTTTTTACGTTTATTTTTGGTCTTTGTTTTTTTCTAAAGAAATGTTCGTGACATTCGCACATGCACAAATTTTGATAAATATGAAAAAAAATCCCGAATTTTCGTTCTAACTATTATATATGAATATAATATCAGATCATCAAGATTCCTTGTAAATTGTGCGTTACTAAATAATCGTCTCATTCTTTATCAGTATCTCAATTGCCAGATTTCGTTCAGATTAAATCACAATCCAACTAGGGATATCATCAACAAACTATACAAAAAATCGTATTGCAAATCAGTTCAATGAAATAAAAATTTTTGCATACAACAAAAAACATCAAAGATGCAACTAAACAATTTGCCTAATGAACAAATTATTGCTTTGTACTTCATTGTACTCGACTTCCGTTCATCCTCTTTATTTCTTATTTTCGTTGTCTATTTTTCATTATTCTTTTTTGTTGTTGATCTGTTCTATTTGTATCGTTTTTTTTTACTTTCATTCCCACCTCTCTAAAGATCGAAGGTAGTATCTACAAATATAACTATGATTAATACTGCATTTTTATATTCCTTTCCATTTTCTTATTTTTGCATCTTGCACAAAAAACATTTGTTATATTTTGATTTCTCCATCTTACTTCAGTACATATAAGTCGACACCGTCTCCTAGTGGCATATGTAATTATATGAACCACACAATCAAATAAATATCAATAGATCGCAAACAAGAATGTCAATTTAATTCAAACTGAAGATATTTTGAACAAACGGTTTTTATTTCTGTATTATATATCAATACGAAGAAAAAAATAGTACAATAATTTACATATCTTCAACACTCCATAAATAGGCTTCTTGTGATTTAGCATGCCGATTAGCAATTGATTCAAATAATTTCCTTTCATAACCATTTGATCGATCGACACCATCCCATCGATAACCAGGCCAAATATCAAACCTAAATATATATTATAACTTAAAACTAAATATTAATGGATTTATATTCGTACCTATTCTTTTGAGGATCAGGTCCTCTGTAACGAGGTTTAGCTGGAACACTATTACTATTATTCGTTCGATCACCTACATCAGATGTTCGATTGGAAAGATATTTGAGCATTGGATCATCTAGTTTAAAAAAGAAAAAGAAAATATTTTATAATCATTCAATACTACCTAGTAGGAAATAGAAAGGCAACAGATAAATATACGGATATTTTGAATACAAAAATTTCAAAATTTTAACTATTTCATTTACCTTCACGTTGTTTTTGTTTAAGCATCGTATCAAGATCTGTATCATCTCGATAACGTGCTAATGGTTTTGCTGCTTGTTCCAAATAATCTTTCGCAGCATCTTCTGACTGTCGAACTTGAGCTAAACCACGACCCCATTGTGCATATCGTTCAGCTACTTGTTCTTTGTGTTCAGCTAAACGTCGTCGTTCCGATTTGGCTGGTTGTGAAGGTGGTGGAGATGATTCTTGTTTTGATCGACGATTCGTTGTTGATGATGATGATGGTTCTTCTTTTGGTTGACGCCGATATGTAGATGATGGTGATGATTCTTGTCGGGAATGTCGATCATTTCTTCGATGAGATGGTGAAGATTTATCTCGACGTCTTGGAGGACTTACATCATCATCATCATCTTGTGGTTGTCGTTTGCGATGAGAAGAAGTATCACGTCGTGTTGATGGATTTGAATCATCATTATATTTGTGTTTTCGTCGAAAAGGTGAAGAATCATGCCGTCTCGGTGGACTAGAATCATTAGTTGTTCGATGTTTTTTTCGTGAAGTAGAAGAAGAAGAAGAATCATCTTGTTTTCGTCGTGTTGGAGATGGATCACGTCGTCGCGGTGGACTAGGATCATCGTCGGATTGATATTTTCTTCTTGGAGGAGATGAATCATCATCGTTTTGATGAATTTTTCGTCGTGGTGAACTTGAATCATCAACTGGTTGTCGTTTTCTTCTCGGAGGAGAAAAATCATCATCATTTTGAAGTGTTTTTCGTCGTGGTGGAGATAAATCAGGATCGTCATTTCTTCTTGATTGATGTCGATCAATTTCAGGATCACTATCATCAGATGAATTTGGTTTTTGACGAGACTTTAATGATGAAAGAGTTTTTGTTGATTTTGGTTGAGGTCCTATACTACCATGTTCAGGTACTTCTTCAAAAGCTGCTGTACGCCAACGTTTAACATCATTAAAACGTTCTTTTTCACGCATTTCTGATGGACGTTCATCAACAACACCTAATATATATTAATGAGTGTAAGAGTTTTATTTCTAACAAAAAAATTCATACCGACAATAATTGGAGTATCTTCAAACGAAACAATTTCATCATCAGCTATAATACCAGATTCTGTTGCTGTACTCCATGGTACTGGTGCATCATCATCAACAATACGTACATGTCCAGGATCTTTTGATTTGGCTTTTTTATCTTTTTTTTTCTTTTTTAATGTTGTAGTTGATTCAATTTTAAAACCCTTACGTTCAACTAATTCAGTCATATCTTAAAATTAGAAAGAAGAAAAAAAAATTTTAGTATTTTTTTTTGTCTTAATGTCAAATGAAAAATAAAAGACATGACCAAACATCTTTTTTTTCTCTAAAATAATTAACATCAAGGAAGAAAAAGTTTTTAGTTGCATAAGTATACGATTGAGACAAAAAAAAACCAAAATGTTATTGCACTTAATTACGACATATAATAAAGCTAAAGGGACTTTAGATAAGACATACATCGATCACAAATTTGTTTTGTTCTTATTGTAGTAGACAAAAAAAGAAAAAACTAAATAATGATAAAGATAAATGAACAAACATTGGAATAATAATAATAATAATGAATTAAAAAGAGAAAGAAAAAATAGAATCGAATCTATAAGATAATAATTATGATTAAATGGAAGGATAGACAGATTATAACAACACAGAATGCTAATAAATATCATGAAAAAAGAAAAGAAAAGGAAAATTAACTTTCTTCCATATCTCGAAATGCTGTTTGCATACGTTCATTGAGCTCTTCAAGATCACGTTTTATTTTTTCTTCACTATCTTTTGTTGGATCCTAAATTAATTTAGAAATGTTATAATATTCAATTGAAATATTCAATAAATTAAAAATTTACCTTAAATTTCATACTACTTAATTGATGAATAGTATCTCCTAGATTTGTTCGTATATCATTCCATGTTATTTTCTTTTCTGATTGAGCTGTTGTTTCAACAGCATGTCGTGCTAAATCATAAAATGCAATCATATTACGAAGCATTGCAACACATTTATAAAATGGACAATATCTTTAAAAAAAAACAAAGCAAAATAAAATATATAATTTCAAAAAACAAACAAACAAGAAAATATTTTTTTTTTCTTACTTATCATATGATGAATAACCATTTTGTTGAAGAAAATCATCTTTTATCATACGTGCTACTTCAAGTGTTATTTTATCTGTTTCAGCTAATGATGCTTTACCAACAAGTTGTACTATATCAGAAAGATCTTCTTCTTCTTGCAAAATTTCTTTACACTAAATTAAAAATAAAAAACAAAATTTTGTTTTCATATTTAACATAAGAATGAAATTCATACTTTAGCACGTAATGGTACAAATTCTGGATAATGTTTATCATAATAATCATCAAGAGCACGTGTATATTTACTATATGAAATAAGCCAGTTAACCGACGGAAAATGTTTTCGTTGTGCTAATTTTTTATCTAAACCCCAAAATACTTGTACAATACTTAATGTTGCTGATGTAACTGGATCAGCAAAATCACCACCAGGTGGAGAAACGCTAAAAATAAAACAAAAATCATACATTTTATTTTATTTATTCACTGTCCTGGACAAAACTAATCGTCTCCTCTTCCATGATGTGACACTATTCTTCATGATATTAAGTTGATATTTTGGATGCATGCATGCAACAATAAATCTTGATTGCAAGTATCAACCCGCAACATATACAGCAAAAATATGTACTCAAAAAGTTTTTGTTTGTCATTCTACTATTCCATAAGCTACTACTGTTTCTTTTTAGCTCTAAAGACAGTCTCATATGTCCACTTTACTATCACCAAAGCCCATGACACATAGTCAAGATCTTAGTAAGTTCAGTGCATGTGAACCGATATAGGACGGATTGGTTTTGTTGCATGCATGCATACAAAATATCAGTTCAATATCTTAAAAAACGTTAGCACTTCATGAGAGGATGACACCTTTTGTCCAGGACTGTATCTTTTTTTTTTCGTTTATATGTTATACTTACGCTCCGACAATGCTTACAGAACCTTCACGTTCTGGATTACCCAAACATCGAACACGACCAGCACGTTCATAAAATGAAGCTAAACGAGTACCTAAATAAGCCGGATAACCCGAATCTAAAATAAGCAATCGTTATTATGGTTTTAGATTTTCAAAAATCAAGATCCAACCAGCAGGCATTTCAGCTAAACGACCAGAAATTTCACGTAAAGCTTCAGCCCAACGTGATGTTGAATCAGCCATCATAGCAACATTATAACCCATATCACGAAAATATTCTGATAATGTAATACCTTTAAAGAAAAACAAAAATCATAAACTTTCAATAAACATTAATTAATCAAATTTACCTGTATAAATCGAAGCTTCACGAGCAGCAACAGGCATATTCGATGTGTTTGCAACTAAAGTTGTTCGTTCCATAATTGATACTTCTTTACCTTCTACTTCCATTTTTAACTACGAAATATTTTTTTTTACGATAAATCACATTTAAAAAAAAACAAAGAATTAAATTTTTTACTTGAGGAAAATCACGCAATACTTCAGCCATTTCATTTCCACGTTCACCACAACCAACATAAACAATAGCATCACTATTAGAAAATTTCGAAAGTGATTGTGAGATAACAGTTTTTCCACAGCCAAAGGCACCTGGAATAGCTGTTGTACCACCTTGTACACATCTAAACATATCAACAAATTTGTTTTGTTTTTTTTTGTCAACAAAACAAAATTCAAATACATACGGAAATAATGCATCTAATACACGTTGACCAGTTAATAATGGATGATTAGCTGCAAGTTTTTCAACTACTGGTCGCATCTGTCGAACAGGCCATATTTGAAGCATTGTATGTTTAGTTTTTTCTCCATCAAATTCTGTTTCAAGAACAACATCCTATTCATTTGTTTTCAAAACAATTAAAATCAAATTAAGTAAAAAAAACCACTTTTATTCAACAAACGTCAAGTGTATAATTGCCTTCCGGTGCAATATATGTTATTGTTCCTTTGGATTTTGGATGAAGCATTATTCGATGTTTAATCATTTTATTCTCTGGTACTGTGCCAAATATATCACCACCGGTTATATGACTACCAACCTAACAAGAAAAAAAGATGAAACAAAAAAATATATGAAATTCAACTTAAAAAAATAAAATAGTCATACTCGGATACGATTGTCTGGTGCAAAATTCCATGATGTTGAACGACTTAATGCAGGTACATTGATACCACGTGGAATGTAAATACTCTGCGTATGCTCATAAATAACTTCAAGAGGTCGTTGAATACCTATACGAAAAATTATCATATGTATAAAGGACTTTTTTTTTTTAAATAAATCTTTCTTACCGTCGAAAATACTAGTCATAATGCCAGGACCAAGTTCAACTGATAATGGTTTGCCTGTTCTTAAAACTGGATCACCAACCGTAACACCAGCTAAAAAAGAATATTTAAAATACATATTTTAATATTGAATGAAAATCTTTTTTGAAATACATGTTTCTTCATAAACTTGAATTGTTGCCAAATCATTTTCTAAACGAATAATTTCGCCGACTAATTCTTCATGACCAACACGAACCTATACAAAAAAAAGAGAACGAGTCTTCTATTATGTTTTAGCATACAAACTTTTTAGCAAAATCTTTTAATATGAATTTCTATACATAAAGGATCGAATATTGTTATTAAATTTTATTTAGTTCATTATGATCATATTTCAAATACAAAGTAAAAATACAAAAAAAAACAACTACAGTTGAACTTCACTTTTTCATAAACTGATGAAGGAAGTATTCCAATTGAGTAGTTGCTTTTGAGTTGAAACTATGTGCTTCACGTAGATCCTAGTGAGTTATGAATACTCGGAAAAGAGTCTGAGCCCATAGCTTATTACTGTCGACATATTACATCTTTACGGTATATTTTTCAACATAATGACATCTTTCCCTTTACGAATACTAGGAAAACTAATTTTCGAATTTCGATTTGAAACTCTCCACAGAGATTGAGTTTATCGAGAATAGTTTAGTGTGAAATTTTCAGATATTTTTGCCGTTTCTATCCCAAAATCCCACTTGTCTTTTACATTACTCATATACATCAGTAGATTCGATGGCCTTATTTCAAGAAAGAAGCAAATCAAAAGACCGAAAACCTTCAAAACACACTATTCTAGTTAAGATCTGTCTCTATGCAAAGTTTCAAGTCAAAATCTGAAAATGAATTTTCCTAGTGTTCCTGAGGAGGTGGCGACGGTATTGACTTCAAAAATACCATAAAAATGCAGTATCTCTGGAGCCATAAGCTCACACCAAGAAATCTTTTCAGGGTATTCCCAGTTCATTAGGATCTACATGATGTACATAATTCAGACTCGAAAGTAATTAATCAGTTGGAGGATTTCCTTCATGAGCTTTTAAATTTCGTTACTGTTAATAATGTTTAACAAATGAGTGCTTATTTTCTTTCGATCATCATTTTCTTCATTATTATCATCATTTTCGTCTTCTATATGTTGATAAACGTACTAATTCATTTTTTTAATGTTAATCAATAGTCGAAATAGTCTCAACACTTGAATCATCATTAGAATTGTTACAATTATCAAAATTTGATTCTTCTTCGTCGCAATGAAGTACAAGATGTTATTCATCCATATTTTATATATTTACTAAATGTGTATTACTGCTGATGCAATAGACATATAATATTAATTGCTTTCTCTTGTTTTATTCTAGCTGAAAATAGTTTTTTCTTCTTTCGAAGAAAATAGATTTTCCTTATGTATAGATAAGCTATTATTTTCTCTTCAATTCTTTCATAACTTTTACTCTCCGATAAACATGATTCAGTAATAATTCAACAAAGGCTTTTCTCATAAGACCTGGATTGTCTATTATGAAATTCACATTGTTCTGCGTAGAGGATCTTCCAACATATATGGAGAGGTTTATAAATTTTATCAATCTTACCAATTCATTAATTGCCGAACCAGCCATATGGTTAGCTATAACGACTAAAATAAAAACAAAAAGAGATTAGCCTATTCATCGAAATAAATAAATTTTTCATACCTGGACCCGAAACTCCGAAGACATAACCATATTTAGCTTCTCGTTCAACACCAGCTACTTTTGGAAGTTTATCTCTACTAACCATGTCTTTATTATAATGATAAGAAAAGAAAATCAATCGATCTAGAACGAAAATTGAGTTTTTTTGTTTGTTTCAATTGTAATAACAATTAGTAGCAAAAAAAATCAAAAAAAAACAATAAGAACACAAAAAAAGGAAGTGTACATTAAACTTTTTTTTCTTTTTTAGTTTTTTTAGTTTTTCTTTTGGATAAATTCATTTCATCTTGATCATCATTTAAATGCCCACTACTAGATGGTAAATTTGTATTTGTTGATAATGTTGGTGTACTTGTTGTTCGATTAAGAATGCCAGCAACGGGTGTTGTTGTTTGTTGTTGTATAACAGGTGTTGCATCAGCTGGTGCTTTTCGTTTAACATCTGGTGATACACGTGATGTTTGTTCATTAATAACACGTTGAACTTGTGGTGAAGGTCCAGGTATAGGATTTGTAACTGGTGGAGGAAGAAGTGTTTCTGCTATTGGTGCTGAACGTGGTTCTTTAGGGGAACTTGTATATATTTGATATAGATCAGGTAGTATTGGTTCACGATGTAAACGGAATGCACTAAGTTGTTGTTCAGTAAGTGGTAGAATTTCTTTTGAAATAATTGGACCAGCAAATAATGAACGTAATGTACCAACACCACCATGTGCATCACCAGCAAACGAAGCTGCTTTATGATGTGCTGTTTCAGCTAATGGAATATCTGTTAAAAAATCACTTAATGATGGTGGTATTGGTTGTTTAACATATTTATCAAAATCACGACTTAAACCCCAATGAACAATAAGATTTGTACTACCAGTTGGTGGTTGTTCAAGTGGATAATGACTTAAAAGATAGAATGGTGGTGATGGTCGTTGTGGTTGAAATTGTTGTTGTTGTTGTTGTTGTGATGAACCAGAATCAAGTATAAGAAGATCATCATGTGGCATATTTCCATTTGTTTTTGATATATGATATCCTCCCGTTAAACTCATATTCTTTTTTAATCTAAAAAAAAAAGAATGTAAAACCAAAACAAAGCCATGCAAGTCTATTTTTTGAGAGCAAATTCAATGACTAAATTAAAAAAGACCTCTACTATATAAGATTTGTTTTTTCTAGCAAAAAAAAAGACACAAGTCAAGCAATTAAATATTAATAAATAAAAACTATTATATGAAAGACTTAGAAACTCATTCATGTATTCATTCATTGAGATTTCATTTCTTTTTTTTTTATTTTGTTGTCAATTAATTGTTGATGCTAATCAGTCATCTTCCCACACATATGTACGAGTATAAATAAAACCTTGTTTTACGGCTGCATCGAATGCTTCACGTATTCCTATGGCACCAAATTTATATGGAATAATTTGTAATTTTTTCTTCTCAATTTCAGCGAGTATTGGATCAATAATACGCCATGCTTCTTGTAATTCATCAGAACGTACAAAATTTATTTTTGAACCCATAAATACATCAAGTATTAAACGTTCATATGCATTAGGTAATTTTACACCTTGATATCGTTCATTATAAGTTAAATCTAATTCAGTTTCTTCAATACTAAAATTCATTTCACCAGGTCGTTTTGTATTTATTTTAAGATAAATAGCTTCATCAGGTTGTATACGAATAACAAGTTCATCACGAGCTAATGTTCCTTCAACATTATTTTCCGATAGTTCTTCATCAAACATTCTACCAGGTACATCACGAAATTGAATACGAATTTCAGCTTTTCTTTCATTTAATGCTTTGCCTATAAACAATCAGTTTTTAGCATGAAAACTTTAGAACATCAAAAAAACAAATTTTAATACTTCTAACTATGATAGATATTAATGTAGATAGTGAGTAGTATATTGATATACTACAATTATTATGCACTAATATATTTCATTGAGCAAAGGTTCCAAAATATGCATTAATATTTAAAACACAATAACACGTATTAGAGATAGGATCGGTTCCAAAGGAGCACGAGCCAATTTCATCTCTAGCATGGAATGAGTGAAGCAAATTGGACCAAAGGATGTAACTACAGATGCAGAATCTACCGCTAAAATAAAAATATTTTTTCTAACGAAGAGAAATTCTTCAAAAATTTGTTCTATCATCAAAATAAAATAAATATACATATTGAAAAAGAATCAAAAGGCGTACAAAGCTACTACGCACTCAAAATAGCGTTATGTAAAAAATAAATTAGTTTTATCAAGCATTGAATAATACTGATAGTCTTAGTACTTGGTTATTCTAGAAACTATTTACCACAATTGAAATGAGGCTTAAAAGTTTTGATGTTAGATATTGTTCATTTCGTTTCAATTGTCTCCAACCGTAGTGGAACCACCGAGGTTGAGATGAAAAGTTACAGATAAGGACGATGAAAGTAATAAATTACATTGAGGATTAGCAGGATAATGAAGTTTTCTAACCTGTTATCTTGCCTTCAATAGTTTCGTCGTGGCTTGTAGCGAACAGTTTTTTATGTGTATTAGAAAAAATAAAATAAAGGTTAACCTAAACAGCAATCCAAACAGACAAAATGCGCTAGTACTATCCAGATTCGAAGGACATAACAAAATAAAACAAAATGTAATATAGGATATACGCACATCGAAAGAGAGATACATTGTCTGATGAAACGAATTGAACAAAAAAGAAGTTGGATTGTTCCCTGTTGAGAAATCAACCGTTTAATTTTTACATGAACAAAGTTTTCATGTAGATTATAATATTTCTCAAAATTTTCTCCTACGCATGTAGAACCACACTGGTAGATTCTGCAAGTCTGTATGTATCACATATACTTTCCATTTATGAGAAATTGTCATTTCTCCTTAACTGTGTCGGGACATTTTCTTGTCGGTTGCTATAAAGAAACTATTTTTTCCTTCAAAAAAAAATCATAACCTTTCTCCTGTATCTCAATGTTGATTGCTTCGAGGAAGAAATATGTAAGATAGAAAGCGTTTTTCAAGGTAATATGGCAATAAAAAAAACTCTTGTTCTTCTTTAGAGAATACTTTGATTCCGAAAAGAGAATTTCATCGGATCGTAAGATTACACTAATACTAAAGTACACGTTGAGTTCTACATAATTTTTTTTTGAAACTAAAACTATACCTGCACGAAGTATGAATGGAACACCATCCCAACGTTCATTCTTTATAAAAACAATGATTTGTGCATATGTTGGTGTTGTAGAATCTTTTGGTACATTTTTATCATCTAAATAACCTAGTTGACGCTCACTGTCAGTTGATTTTTTATCACCAATATATTGTCCAACAATAACATTTTCTAATTTAATTGGTGCTATACAACGTAATACTTTCACTTTTTCATCGCGAATATCTTCACCAGTTGTTGAACGTGGTTTTTCCATTGCAAGAATCGATAAGATCTGCATTAAGTGATTTTGTATGACGTCACTTTAAAAAAATAATCAATCATAATGTTCAATTCAAATATAAATATCATCTCAATACTTCATTTATTCAGTTCAAAACAAATAGAACTTCTCAACCATGGACAACAACGTGAGTATTAGATGAAAAAAAATGAAAGTGAGATTTTTGATGGTTTGAATAATGTAAACTATATCATTGGCTAATGACCAATTAAATAAAACGAAAGATTTTGTTCCGATTTCTCAGTTTACTGGAAAAAATCTTGATCATAAAATAAGGACACTTTTGTAACGACCTGAAAAAGAAATTTATGTTTTTCTAAGAGAAAGTAGAAAGAATGGATTAGCATATTGTATATATTCTGACAGTAGAGTGCGAAATCTTTTCAGTATATTTATAGTTCATTTGGCTCTACACAATGCACGCAGTCTCGACTCAAAAGCGATCGAACCGTTAGAACACTTCCTTCGTAAGATCTGAGCTTTTCAAAAATTCTTCGTTTTCTCGGCTTTCCATAATTATCTTGGCTCAGAAGCACTTTTCAACCTAAATAATATAAGATTCAGAATCAACGTAAGAAACTGCGTCGAATAATATGTAGTTTGTTAGTTTTATAAAATAAAAATTTGTTTGTCAAAAATTGAGACTAAGGATTTACTTTAGGAACTTTTCGTGACAAAAAAACTTTTTTCAGCGGTTACTATTTTCTAAATAGTAGAAACGCATATTTTTATAGAAAAAAAAAACAATTTTTACAAAAAATAAGTTATGTCCATGTGAAACTCTATTTTGAATATTCGTCTTAAATATGATAACAAATAAAATAAAATTCATTCATACCGAATAATACCAACTTCATCGAAATAACTACCATGTCTATGTGTTCCAATCTTTTCTTTAAAAATAATTTGTACTCCTGCAATTGAATCTCGATTCCAAACACGTGAAAATATTCTATTAGAAAATCGAAGTACCAATATATTTTGTACCATTTCTTTTCCCAAATAATGATCAATACGATAAATTTCTTCTTCAGTATATAATTTATTTAAATGTTGAGAAAATTTATTTGAACTTTCAAGATCTTTACCAAATGGTTTTTCAATAATTAAACGTAACCAACCAGGTCTTAAAAGACAAAAAGACAAGCCAAATAAAAACAACGACAAAAAAAATATAAAATCATGCTAATTTCCATACGATGCCGCACGACAATGTTTACTAATTAATTCCGATACACTTTCATAAACATTTGGTGGTAAAGCTAAATAAAAAAGTCGATGAGCATTCACTTGATGTGATATTTTATTTGCTTTAGAATTTAAATTTTCAAAATCTTCAGATTTATCATAAGAACCAGAAATATATGAATTAAGTTTAAGAAATTTTTCATAAATATCATGTTCATCTTCTTGAATCTAATCGAATCAAATTAAAAAACAAAATAGATTTTCAATACAAAAAAAAAAATTTCATCTTCTTACCTTCATATATTTATGAGAATTTTCAAATATTTGTTCAATTGTCAATTGGCTACGAGAATAACCAATAAAAGAAATATTTTTCGGTAAAACACCATCACGATAAAGCCACCTGTCAAAAAAAAAACATGAATCATATTTTATTTTTTGTTTCTCACAAACCAAAGTGTTGGATAGATTTTCCTTTTAGCTAAATCACCCTAGAAGAATTTAGAAACAAAAAACTAGAATTTTATTATTACACAAATATATTAAACATACAGATGCACCAATGATAAAAAATACATATGATTGAGATGTTATTGATGATTCATTGCTAGTAATTTGTGTACGTAAACGTTCATAAATATAATCAATTTTTTCTACTGTAAATTTTTTTGTTGTACTCATGATAATATGGTTGTTTTCGTTAATACTACACGCAATTAACGTATAAGTGTTTAATTCTAATAATTATTCCTTGTATTCAGATTAAGAAAACCAAAATAAAAAAAAAAAAATTTTGTTACGACATGTTGACGCAAATATAAATAAGATAATATCTAATTTAGTCATATAAAGACTGACAAGCACTGTAAATCAACGTCCAATGAATCGTGTCATACGCCAGTATCAAAGATGTCGTACTTATCAATATATTCGTTCTGTTGCATTTACCATAGCAAATCTATATGTCAATAATAGTTATAAGCACGAAATAGTATGTTAAAGAAATAAGTATAAAACAAATGTTATTATTAGTATTTTCGATGAAATAATTTCATGTATAAAAGATTTTCAGAAGTATTGCATGAATTCTTATACAGATTGTAGAAGTTTCATCCCATTGATCTGCTTTCAATGAAGATATATTGAGCATACACAATTTATTCGTCTTATACATGCAAATAGATTCAGGGTAAATGTGGATAATAGGACACGGAAGAAAAAAATTTGATAATACTGTACAAAAAATTAAAAGAATCGGGGCTCATGTTTTAATTACAACGAATGTCATACATTCTTTTACCTATTTGAAAAGTGTGTAAAAACATATTTTGTAAAACGTCATTTTAAGATGAATAATATAATCGATAAATGGCAACACAGACCAATACAGAGACCCACAACGGTATGTGGAAGTTCTCCCAGATTTTTGAAACCGTTTCAGTTCTATAAATCATCGGATTAAAAAGAAATGCAAAGAAATTAAAGAATCTACCGATAAGAAATCAGGACATGTTTGTAAGAGTTGAGCCTTGGAAACAAAAGCATTTATATTTTACAGATCTATTTCTATGCTGTAGTGGCGGCGTCAATTAAATTCGTCGAAAATTCTAATGATCGTTGGTAGTGACAGTTCAGCTTGTTATTTTATAGCTTTAACATCGCGAGCAAAAAGAAACTGGTCATCTTCTGAGCAGAGAGCAGAATAATGTAGAAAAATAACCTCTGTCAGTTCTAGTGAAAATAAAGAAACCAAATTTTTTCTATACAGCAATGAAGATAGAACAGATCAGAGTTAGGAAACAAAAGCTTAGCGTTTTTGATTATTCAATGCTTGACGAATAGTTGAACTGTGAGTGTTCGTTGTCTGATTCGTTCATCTTGATTCAACTGAACATGTTTTTAAAAATTTTTTGTATTTCATTCAGCATTCAAAAATATGTTTGTTGAAAGGTTTCGACTTTCTATACAAATTTTTAATATATAATTATCGCTAAGCACCGCAGTCAGTCGATTCGATTTGATACTAAAAAAGACATTCGAATCAGACGTAATTCATCATTACTAAAGAAAAAGATAAGAAATTATTGACTCTGAGACAGCTGTAACAAATCGTTTGAATTTTACTGGAAAAGAATCTTGTTAGACAATGAAATTTCTTAAAATTCTCTACCCTTTGATAAAAGCTTTCTTTATCGGATGAATCAAAATACAAAGATTTTCATTTCTAGAATTTATCAGAATATCATGTTCATATGATGTGAACTTCTCCTTCAAGAGATCAATAAACAAAAAATATAGATCTATCTTGAAGCTGTTCAAGTAATAGAGAAATCAATATCGATTAGGAGTGAAAAATGAATTGAATGAAATAGTCAATTATTTTAAAACAATTGATTAAGAACTTTTGCGATAAGATATACAATCAAGAATATTCAAGAGACAAATTATTAAAAAAATTAGTTTGATAGTCTCTTTCGCTTTGAAAGAATTTACACAAACGTTGTAAAGATATTTTCGGAAAAATGATATCGATTTCAATTCGATTTAATTGTTTTTTTCTTTTACAAATTGACACCATCTTCACAAGTGAAAATCATCTCTCGATCTGAAAAATAAATTCATTTTTTGTTTAACAGACAAACAAATTTTAGAAGTCTAAAATATTTGATATACAAATATTTGTAAAAGATTCAAGAAAACGATCAATTTCTTTGTTTTTCTCATACAGTCACTTTTAATTGATCTAATTTTGTTGAGATACATTCGTAATTTAGTCACTCTCTTATTAATTCTGAAACTATTCATGTATTTCGCATTATTTGATCATATTTTTTGGAATGGTTCTTCAATCTATGATGTTTACCATAAAACGTTGAAATGAATATAAATAAAATACTTTATAGTTATATTGAAATATTTTGTCTGAAGTAAAATAATCAGCATAGATGAATGAATCACCTATAGTTTGTAAAACAAAACAATAGATGTCGCTCGAAAATATGCGCGAGAGATAAAAGAAAAACTGAATGCAACGCGTGTAGTGACCGTTTAAGGGAATCCAACGAGTTAACGGAAAGAGTGTGAAATGAATAGATGTCACGGTAGAGCTTTCATGGCGGACCAATAGGATTTAGAGTCTATAAAGTATGGATATTCTATATTTTACTAAAACTGAAGCTCATTGGTCCGGCATTAGAACGTCAATGTGACTTCTATTCATTTTACAGTATTTCCCTTAACTCGTTGAATTCCCTTAAACTGTTACCACAGTAATGGCTGATGGATCGCTTATACCTTGGTGTTTCTTTGTTTAAATTTAAAATAAAAGCGATCGATATGTATACATACATTCATAACATATACAAACCATGTGTTTTCCACACAAGGTATGCTCATAATTTTACTCCATGGTTTAACGGCGATCAAGGTTTTATTGAATATATCATCTGTGAATTTATTGGTATAAAGTATTATTGATCTTAATTATCATGGCATTTTTTTCCCGTAATCCTTTATGTACAAGTACTAAGGAGGTTTGTTAAACACACATCGAATGAGATTCTAATTGATTTAAAATTATCAAAGAAAAAAAAGAATCACTTTTTAATTTTAGAATGAAGATCCAAAACCACCAAAAATAGTTGAAAAACTTCAAACTGAAATTAATCAGTTGAACATCGAGTGGGGACAGGCATTTAAAGATCAATTGCAGGAAAATCAAAAACTTCGCGATCAACTGCAGGAATATCAAACGTTTAAAGAAAAACATCTTCAAGATATTCAAGATATCGTTGAAATACTAATTGATGGAATGATAACAAGAATTGAACGTGATACAGATGGTGAAAAACGTGAATTATTATCTGATGATGGTAGTGAAGAAGAACGACCAAAAAAAAAGCTCGCATCAATTGATATATTAATATAACTTAGTTATATTAAATAAAAATATAATTTTCTTTGTTAAATGCGAGTTTTTTTGTCAAATGCATTTTTTTTCTCAAATATAATTTTTTTATCAGATGCTCAGATGCAATTTTTTTCTCAAATGTAGTTTTTTTTGTCAGACATAATTTTTTTTAGTACTATCGCCTTAAAAAATGTGTACATGGATGTTCATTAGAGCCCATCGGGTCCAAGAATTTCTGGACCCGGATCCGGCCGATTAAAAATTTTTGCACCCGGACCCGACCTGGACCCAGTGAATTTAATTTTTCTGGACCCGGATCCGGACCCGGTCAAATATAATTTTCAGATCCAGACCCGGCCGGGTCCGGTTCAGGTCGCACCCGATGGGCTCTAATGTTCATCCTTTTCTTGCAAATGATTTTTTTGTACAGTTTTTTGTGCTTAAATCTAAGACGATGTCTATTTTTCTGCATATGTATAACATTTAAATGATTAAAAAAATGCAATTAAAGGAATCGATGTTTTTGACTAAAAGCAAAAAGAAAATACGTTGAACAAGATAAGAATATAAATCCTGTAGTGTAGGATTAAGTTAAAGAATTTCTTAAATAGTATTTGTTACATTTTATGAGATATATGGTGGGAAAGTTTTTGATTTACTTAATAATAAAAAAAACGTTTACGGATATTAGAAGATCAAAAAAATCTTGTTCAAGTTTGTGATCGAAAAGAACAACAAGTTAAATCTGTTCAAGATGTATTAAATATCATCCAATGTAAGTCGTTAATAATGTTTCTTTTTCTTTAATTAAAATTCAATATGATTTAGATGGTACGAGTATTCGAACATCTGGTACAACAGCAGCTAATTCAGATTGTTCTTGATCACATGCTGTTCTACAAATTATTTTTTCTATAATCAGTGACATCTATCATAGAATTAGTTTTATAGAATTTGAAACTTATTTTTCTACATAAAAAAATTTTCGTAATTAATTATATTTAATAGAATAATTTTTTCTTGAGTTACGGTTGCTTAACAACATGAGGCAGATATTCATTGATTATGGTAATTATATAATCGATCTATATTTGTTGTTTGTTGGGACAGATTAAATTTGAAAAAAAAATGCAAGTAGCAAATCGAACAACTCGCCGTTATGTCACACCATCTACGAAAACTCAACCGGGAAATAATCGTTCGACAAGCAAAAATCGTTCTAATATTCCAAATGTGTAAGAAAAAAAAACCGCAAAAGTGGATTACGGCTATTTAAAAAAGAAGTATCTGAATGATAACTAACTCGGTTTTTTTGTGTATTTCTCGGCTATTAACTATCTAATATTTTGGATAAAGAAAGATTCAGACTTTAGATCTATGAAAACTAAAATATTGATATTTTTTGCTTGTGGCTACACAAACCTCGAATTACGAATAGATGATATGCGTTAATATTCAGATACTGTTTGTTATTGAATACGTGTAAAAGAAAGTTTTATATAAATTGATTTTTAGATCCCAATCTTCGCCAAAGAAAGTTCTTGATACGCCAATATCAAAATCAAACGAACCACCAACATTAAAAAAGTTTGTTGTTTGAAATGTTTAAAATAATTATATAAATTTATTTGCTTTAGATTTGTTGATCGTTTTCGTTATGATGAACCTCAACCTCGACCAGAACGAGATTCAATTAATTCTGATTTTTGGTGGTTACATGGTAGATTATATATTATATTATTTCTATTTTCTTTTGTTAAAATTTAGATGAATTAAAAAATACTTGTTGTTCGAATGCTAATGAAAATGCTGAACGTAAATCAAATATTCCAGAATACATTGAAGTAAAATTGTTTTTTGATAATAAAATGATTGATTATTGTTTTTTATTATAGATATTTCCTTCGACAGATATTGATCAAGATTTAAATAAACGAGCATCTTTACTTCTTAATCAAACATTTAGTGCACATTCATCTGATGTCGGCCATGTATCAAGTACAGGTATTGGTTCGACTCCATCATCAACATTAACAAGAACAACAACAACAAATACTTTTCAGCCTATTGTTCATGAACAACCAGCTCGACCAATATTTACACGAATTAGTATATAAGAATAAAGCATATATTTAATAATCTTTTGTTTATTATTTTGTTAGCGGATTCAAAGTATAATTTTACAAATGATGGTAGTGACGATGATATTTTATATCAATGGCGTTTACGTAGACGACTAGAACAAGCACAAAATGGCGAACCCATAACATTTCCATCGAAAGTAATTATCAATCAATTTAGATTATTAATCTGTGTGAAACACGATCTAAAAGAATTGTTGAAGTGTAGAGATAAAAATTTGAACTTTTGCGTCACAGACTGTGATAGATATTGGTATACGACCACAGACTGTATGAAAATAACGTTTCATGTATAAAATATGAACTACTTCCTTATTGCATTTCTGCAGAAGGATGGTGAAGAAATGTATCCCGAAACCTATAGAATACAACAATCTTTCTATGATTAGCAATAGTAGATACATCGTATTTTACATTTTATCTCTCAGGACTTATGTTAATAGCTTTTATAACTAATTTTTGCAGATAACCAATCGAACTCGTGTATCTCCAGTACGTTCATTTTTACCTTCAACACCTATCGAAATACCAACAGTACTTCCACCACGTCCACCTTCTCCTCCAGTTATTAAACTATCATCACCTAAACAAGAACATCAACAATCATCAACGACAAATATCGAAACAGACCATATAAAACAACCTGTTACAACTCTAATACCAACTCGACAATATTCAGAAGCATGTACACAAACATTACAAGTATATTTATAACTTTTTCTTTTTTTTTTTTATAAACAAAGAATTTCTCTTTTCTGTTTAATAATAGGATGCTTGTATTCAAACATCATTGACTATTGAAAATCATCTTTCTTTCTCAAGTTCTGTTCCAAATGAAGTTGATCTTCGTCCAACACGTGATAATGATCATCATTCATCTATTTGGCATCGTCCACCACCACGATCAAAATGTGAAATAACACGAACATCATCATCACCATCACCATCACCTATTAAACGTCATCATCATCATCATCATCAAAGATCGGTCATAATTCCCTCAAATACTGTTCAATCTTCACAAGATAGTACATTAACACAAGTTACATCGATCATGATTAATGATAATAATAATAATACGGATAATCATTGTCAAATTAAAAATACTTCAAGTATGACTGTAATCGATGAATTTCATGAAAGACAACAACAAAGTAGTTTTTATAATGTATAAATGAAAGAGACAAATTTGATTTTGATCTTTAGATACTGGTGATGATCATATTGATTATTCGAATGATGAAATATTGAATATATTAATACAGAAACGAGACGAATTACTAATAGCATTTCGGTGAGATTTAATAAACTATAGGTTTTTTTCATAATGTCAAGAACTATCTATGATTTTTTTTCTCTATATTTAGAGAAATTGAACAACGCTTGGCAAATATAAATTCTGAATAAACTGAAGTTTTTTTCTCTTTTTATTTTATATCTCATGTCAGATTTTGATTTTTTTTTGTTTTTGTTTTGAATATTAATCCTAATGATCTGTTTTGTTTATTATTTCTTTCATATTATTTTAATAAATTGTATTATATAACAAATAAGATATGTGAATAGAATAGATTATTGTTGATTTTAAATGTCCACCCATAAATACAACTCACGACATTTGAACGTAGATCAAAAGATTTAGTTTACGATATCGCATACCAAGGTCATCGTGAACAGTATAAATCTAACTCTCGCATGCAAGACATCTTCTCAAAGGCAATGAAGATGCAATCTTATTTGTTGATCTTGATACTTTTAATTATCATTTATTCAAGTAAATATACTCGTTTGTTTAGTTTTTTCTTAATATAATACATATGAATTTTAGCTGATGCATGGATTCGAGTACGAAATAAAGGTGGTTATATAGCTCGATTTTATGTTGATTATCATTTACCTAATCTACCAAAGCAAATTTTTGTTTCTGGTTTCCAAATGCCTATAAAATTATTCGAACAAACATTATCATCTGGAAATTATCCAGTAGGCAAAACAAGGGTTATTGGTGTACCACGCAATGCACTTACTGCTCGTGTTCGTGTTGAACGTTTTATATTTTATCCATTTTTTGGTTGGTATTGGAAAGAAATATTTCGTCAAGAAGTTGATCCTCAAGATAAAGTTTGCTATGATATTTGGGGTACAACTGTTCACCCCTTTTGGACAAGTATTACTTGTTAAACAATAGACATGTATGAAATATTCTCGTACAACGTAGTTATTAGTAAGATTTAGATATATATGTGGGGAATAAAAAACGAAATATAACTCAAAGTTTAAAAACAATATGATTGAATATCTTTGATTTGTGATGAAATTGTATAATTGAATGGATTGCTTGATTGAAATTGACCTTTGGTTGTAATAGTATGTGTATGAAACGGTGCAATTTTGTTAAAACGTTTGTGACGCACTAAAGAATATGAAAAGAAATAACAAGATGAGTCAAATTTGTTTTTTTTGTTTTAGTATAAATGTCATCGATAGAAACGGTTGATTCTTTTCTAATCAATCAATTGAAAATTTTCATTTTTAATGAAAAAGAAAAACAACAAAGTGTTTGTGATTGTGTAAATTGATTTGATAATAATTCTTTCATATAAAGATCGACAGATGAGATATTTAAAAAGTAAATTAATATATGAAAAAGTTTAGCATTCAAACTGTTTCGTAAAAATAATAACGTCATTTATTTGTCATTAAATATAGATAGACATTGATTACAACAAACTCCAACACACATTTTCTCTATTCTTTACATGATGAACTTTGATATTTATATTGTACTGCTATACATATCCTTGATGATGTCTTGTTTATATTTGATTAAAAAAAAAATCTATTTCGTTGTTTTTATAGACTGTGTAAAAAAATGATTGGTGAAAATGATTTAACAATTCTAATCAGTCAAATATTATACAGTAAATATTGTCAAGATTTTATTACGTATCAAAAGGGTATCAAACACTTAAATAGTTGTAAAATAATGCTTGAAAAAGCTTTGAGAACTTTAAAAATATTCTCTTTTTTCCTAAGATATGAAACATTCATTTTATATTCTTTATAAATTTTTAGAAATATCTTTCAAATGATTACTTTGAAAACAAAAACTAATCTCTATGAATATATTTGTTTCTTTACTAACAATACATACTCGTTTGTTCAGCCGTCGGGATTCTATTATAAATAGAATTTAATCCATTTGACATCATAATGCAATGTTCGTTTCTTGATTTTGTTTGATTACAAAATTTTTTCATTTCGCAATATTTATCAGAATGATTTGATTGAAATATTTCTTTCATTTCTGATCTATTCAATTTCTGTGAATGAGGATTACAATTATCTAAGACTTAAGGTGAATTAAATATTTGTTTTGATAACTTAATCGTATTATTATTATTATTATTATTAATGATGACAGAGCTAAATAATATCAAATTATGAATTTGTTTTGTCTCGAAAAATTATTGTTTTTGCTTACAAGTTATAATTGTAACAATTATATGAGCACATGAAAAAAAAAATTTAAAGAAAAGATAATTGTATACGTATGTATATAAAACTTAAATGTAGCAGTTTAAAAATGAACAACAACAGATATTGAGCGCGTACGCGTAAAGTTTGTGAAACGCAAAAAAGAAAAAGGAAAGTTCTTGATATAGGTGAAAAATATAGAAAAAAGAAAGAAAAATGAACAAACATATACGAATGGTAATATTTACAGAAAATAAAACAAACATATGACCATTCAAGTGGAGAAGAATGTAAAAAAAACTGGAAAACTCTTCTGATATTTTTTCTTTTTGTTAGTATATATCTTTATCTTTCATCAAGCTCAAATAGCAATAAAAAAACAGATACCTAAAGCAAGTAAGGAAGAAAGAAAAACACTGAACATGTTAACATGTTGTTTTTGACCAGCATTCCAATAGTAACCACCATAACTATTTCCTCCTGATGGATACATATTCGATGAATAACCTGGACGATTATAAGAACCTGAATATTGATTGCCATAAGGATTGTACTGTCCCATTCCCTGACCATATTGTGAATCTAGAAAAATGACAGAAAATTGAGTTCATATTATCGCAATAAATAACAGTATGTACATTATATTAAAATGTATGAACTAATTCAATAAATATATCTGAAACTCTTTACTTACATTGTCCAGAACCATACTGATTATAACCACCCATACTACCATATGGATTATAACCTTGTGATCCGTAAGGATTTAGACCTTGTGATCCGTAAGGATTTAGACCTTGTGATCCGTAAGGGTTTTGACCTTGATATGGATAATATTGTCGACCGGCTTGATTTTGTCCTAAGTTAGAATCTTTGGATAATCCCATTCCACCTGGATTAAGTGGTGGCCGTCCTTGAGCATTTAAAATTTGAGGATTTGGTCCGAGTGGTTGTTGTCGAGCTTCTGGTTGAGGATTGAATGCATTTGCTTGCGAGTTTGGATTAGCTGCTTGTTGACCAGCATTTAACATAGACTGTCGTCGAAGACGACGTGATCGATTTGCATCAATTGCTGAAAGCAAAAAACACACATTAATAATTGATACTGAATCATTTTCATACCATTTACATATACATGTTTTACATGTACGTATATACTTAAACATATTCTGTTAAGTTATACTTGTTTTTTATTACTGAATTATCTGACAGAAAAAAGGTCATCGCCAATTTTTTTGTCGTACATTTAATACATTTGAACTATTTTGTTATTAATCTCTGTCGAACTTTTTATTTTATATTTTTTTTAATGAAGGTCAAATACTTCAAAATACAGAATTAGAAGAGATGTCAATTATTTTTAATCTATTAATCTTATATAAAATTTGTAATAGTTTGAATTTTTCATATAAAAATATAATTAAAGGTAAAAGAATTTGTTACAATTATGTTGCTCATATGTTTCGCGTAGAGGTACTTACGTACAGCTCATATACTTTTGAAATATATTTTCAAGGTTATGCTCTTGTCTGACACCTACTTTTTTATTAATGTAAGTTGTCAACAACAATAAACTACTGTACATACTTATAATATTCAATAAAAAGATAGTGATGATCACTTTCCAAAGCACAGCCATTTTATTTGATTAAATTTTGTAGTTTAAATTAATATTAAATCTAATTGAAAAAACGAATGGCAAATCAGTTATGGTATATGTTGAAATAAATTATGCAAAATGTTAAAAAGAGAAAGAGAGGAAAAAATTCCATTGACTGAATGTTCGAATTCTTTTTTCTATAGTTTTTTTTCCTTCCCCTTTTTTTTTCTTTCTCTACTTTATTAGTAATAACTATCATAAAACAAATGACGACAAAAAAAAAGAAAGACGAAGGAGTATGAGAAATGACGAATGACACTAGTGAAAGGAGCTGTTGAGTGCGCATACTAGCATAAACTTTTCTTCTGTCTCGCTTTTGCTTTCTCTCTCTCTTTCTCTCTTTCAATTTTTTCATTTGGTACCCTCTGGTGCGGTTACAATTCTTTTTTTTTTTTTTTTCGTTCCTTTCTTTCTTCCTTCCTTTATACAAACTCTCTGCAGTATTTTTATAAACGTAGTAGTAAATTTGTCATCTGTCCTCTTTAGTTCTTTCAATGGTACACCTAGACGAAGAGAACAAAAATGTTAAGCGCTGCGACTATCTCGCTCTGTCTCTGTATACATACTTCATGACATGAGCTACGGTCAGCAAGCAAAATTGTCATCTTTCTTTCTTGTCATGAAGTATAGGTCAGCATTCGTACAATGTCTTGTGTTTTTCTTACCTCAATGTACATAAACATAAAACGATAAAGCATTTCTTCTGTTTCGTTCTACGTAATGTTAATGGAATTTTTTTTTCTCTGTTGTTTGTCACCTCTGTGATGTATTTTTTTCATTAACTATGCAGTCTGTCTGACTTTCTGTCACTATATTCGTCCTCATCGATGCATGGTACATGAAAAGCATATATATATATTTTATCAACGTATGAAACATCATTGAAAACCATCATGTTCTGCAATGTTCTGGTTATTGAAAGGCAAATAAAATCATATTCAAGCCACAAATGTACATACGCGACTGGTGATGAAAAAAAGAGAAAGACAACGAACGCTGTTCACTTTTTTTTTTACGAATGTATTATGAGGAAAGTTATATGTATAATTTATATTTTTGTAATGGCAAAAAAGAAAAAAAAAACAATATAATTTTGTCATATTGTTTAGGCTCACGCAAGCCATTAACGATGAGAACGTCAGTTACAAGAAGAAAAACAGAAAAACATTAACCATATTGATAGATTTTTACAGATGATTTCACTTTTTCTTAACATCTTAAAACTTATAAAAAAATGCATCTGTTTTTTTTCTGTATGTACGCTAGGAATCAAGAATATTACACAAAACAAATCTGCTTTTTAATCAGTTCCTATTTAATATAGATTATCGATATTAGTATTTTATTTTCTGACCGTTTTCAAGAACAAAAAAAGAGAGAGAGAGAGCCATTTGCGGTGAATCATTTTATATAAATCATTAACGTTGTTAAAGGACAAAAATTACATCAATATTCGATTAGATTTGTTACGAAGTAATCATTCATTTTGTTACTTATATTAACTTGCTTTTGAAAATAACAATTCAATCTTTAATTAGAATAAAACATATGCATCAGGGATAGTATGACATAGTTTTTTGATGATTAACTGAAAATATAAATAACGATTCGATTAGTCAGAATGGTTCTCATCGAAAGCGAAAAAAAACATATGCCAATCATTGCATTTATTTGATACTACCCATTTGATTCTGAAGGTTATTCTAACAAAAAAAAAAAGCAAGGAGACAATGCTTTTTTTTCATTTAATAGCACACATGCCACGATTAAGTTCATCAATGCCTACGAATAAATAACATTTCGACAAACAAAAAAAAAATTTGCATAAAATTACGAATATTTGAAAAGTCTAAAATTGTATCTCTATGGAAGATGTTATATATTTTACTACAAAATGAAAAAAAAGTTTCAGAATATATAAGCTTATTTACTAGTTTTGAAACAATCAGAGACCATTCTCTGTGTTATCTATCTTCTTTCATTGGAATATTTATGAATTCAGAAAATTTTCAATAGAGTATAAAATTTTTCTTTGTATCACAAAGTCCTATATTAATATTTTGCTCTCGATATATGTGAATTTAATAAAACACTACTGTTGTATTCTTCCAAATATGATTCATATCGTTTTATTACATCAAAATTTTTGAATTTTTGTTTAATATTTTGATTTTGGTTTATTTATTAATCATTTATATATTCTTTTTTCTTCTTTTGTTTTTAAATATTGGATAGAGAATCAAGTCAAATATTCGAGGTTTCAGTTGATTCATGTTGTGATGAATCATTACCACTGTTATCATCATTAATTGCTTTAGTTTTTTCATTTAATATAAGATAACATTGTGATCTGATTGCTTTGCCGGATACGTACAGTTATAACAAACAATGAACAATAGTTTTAATGCATTAACCAGAAATAATGAAGAAGAGAGGGTAGAAAAAAAAGTACACGTTTGTTCATTTAAAAGAGATTAAAACTGCAATCGAGACTGCAAAAATAATGTTCAATATCAGAGTAAGGAATGTTCATCTATGGAAGACGCATTGTCAGCTAAAACTGTTTCGTCGAACCGAGACCTTATTCAAAATGGGAGGTGTTCACTAATAGACGTTCCACTGTACTCGCATAAAAAATGATGACTTAAAATTGTTTGAATAATTTGTTTTCTTTTTTCTTATTATATGTTGTTCAACGATATTCTATTTGACGAGGGAATTATCTCAACTGCAATTCGGTGTTTGAACCTATATTGAATCCACAAAGAAGTTTCCGTAAGACTAGAAAAATCTTAAAATGATTCATGCCCATAAGCCTTCGAAGCCGAGTTTTGACTGTTTTACTAAATTTTCAACCTATTCGCAGGTATTTACTGGAAAATCAAATAATGAAATTTCGATCTGAAATTCAGCTCATAGATAGACCTAATGATCCGTAGCATATTCTGAAGGTGTCAATCAAAAAGAGTGTTCATTTGTCGAAGTATTAAATTTTCAACATATAGTCGTTTGTCACAAAAATCCAGTTTACTTAGAAATTCAATATCTTGACAAAGGAACATTATTTTTGACTCAGACTTTCAGGATATTCCAAGAGCCATTAGATCTATCTATGGACAAAACTACAGATCGAATTCTGTTATTCGATTTTTCAGCAAATGTCTACAAATGGGTCACAAATTCAGTAAAACGATCATAACTTCGCTGCAGAAATCCGTGGACACAAACTCTTTTAAACTTTTTCTAGTCTTGCGGAAACTTCTTTGTGAGTTCAATATGAACTCAAACAGCGAGTTACGGTTTAGGTAGTTCCCTCGTGACATATTAATAATAAATAAGATCAGAATATTACCATCAGCATATATTATATTCAATTGTAATAGAAAAATTTGAACTTTTTTTGTCAAATCTTACCATTAATGTATTGAAGTATCACTTAAAAAAAGCATAAAGCATAGGGAAAAAAAAGTAAACTCAATAATTCCTTAAAGTTGGCCGGAAATGTAATATTCATTAGAAACAATGAAAAAGATTTAATTCAGCAATTCAAATAACAAAACTTACCATTTTTGTTTTTCGATTTCATACGAATCTCATATAAAGTAATCGTAAAAATTTCATTGAATTAATTTCATTTATAAATTGATAGAAAGAATCAAAAACATCATCAAACTCATTCTGTTTAACTGAGCTATTTAAGAATAAACAAAAGAAAAAGGTTAGTTTGACCAAGTTTTATTAATAATAGACTTTTGTTATTTATTCGATGCATCTGAAAAAGAAAAAAAAATTATGTTGACGACCATTTTAATCATTTTTCTTGTACATGGATCGTTGACAACAACCCAATAGGCGGTCTTTCTCTCTCACATTTCCTTCACTAATCAACCTTCTTGTTTAATAGTAACAACAATATATGACTGAATTGATCGAAATTCGTCCATTGAAAACAGTAAAGCAACAACGATCTCCTACATGTTCATATGCATTTACAACAATTCAAGCATCATCATCTGATTCTTCAGAAGATGAAAGTAGTTCAAATGATGAATCACAATTCATTCTTAAATTAAAACCTTCAAAATCATCAAAATCATCAAAATCATCAAAACGATCAAAACGAAATAATATGATTCAAACGTTACCAATAATTTTCAATGCGCAACCAGCTAAAAAAAAGAAAAAATCCCATGAAAAACATATACAACAATTTCTTATTAATACACAACCACCACCATCACCAACGAAAAAAGAAATTGTTATTAAACAAATAATGGAACCTTCATTATCACCAGAAATTCAATATGTACCTATATCAGTTCCAACACCGCCACTACCGACAATAATCGAAAGAAGACCTCTTGTTTATCAACATGTTTATACACCGACTTTAGTTGAAGAACGTTCAAATGGTTTTTATAGTTCTTATGAACCACCTGTTAGACGAGTCGAACGAGTTTATCCATCAAATACAAAAAGTGTTCATTTACCAAAACATGCAAAACAATTAGTTAATCGTTTTCTAGCTGGTATTGAACATGCACATAGTCGTCGAGTGAGTGAAAGATTTTGAAGAAAACTTCGTTTTCTTTTTTTAAATCTTGAAATTTTGATTGAAAATAGTATGATGATGGAAGTGATAGTGATCATAGTATTGATGATTGTAAAGTATGTCGTCGATTTCGATCAGCTATGGATGCAGAAAAACGAAGAAGTCACAGTGACGTAGATATATATCGTGGTAGCCGAGTTATTTTCGAGACACAGGGAAGTAGATTGAAAATGAAATACAAAATATCTTTTTTTTTTTTCTCACTGATATAGGAACCATATAAACATAGACATAGTCATTCAAAGAATTGTAAAGTATGTAATTTATTAGAAGAATCTGATTTTGTTATTTCAACAACAAAAGATCATCCAACGCCTAGTACAAAAGTGCGTTTTATAGATTATTTAATATGACAGTATTTTCTTTGATGATTATGTTGTAGAAACGAGAAAAACATATTCATGTAGTCGAAAGTTTTCCATCAATTGTTAAACCAACAGTAGAAACAACAACAACAACAACCACAACAACAACAGAACCAAAATTAGTAGCTAATAACACATCAACAACACAATCAAAACTAGTGGCTAATAGTACATCAACAACAATTCCTCCTATTCCAATACAATCACCTTATTATCCAATGTCGCATACGACTTACGTAGATCCGAACACTGGTCTTACTTATGCTTACGATCCAAATTGGCCATATAATCCATCGGGAACAGGAGTTACCTATGATTATTCATCTTATTATACCAATCCATCTTATTATACCAATCCGTCTTATAATACCAATCCAGCTTATATACAAAAGTATCTATCTTGAAATTCTTGCTATTATTCATTTAAAAAATAACGCCGGCAATTGTTTTTTTTGAATAACTTTTGGTAGAAACGAGGAAAAGAGTTGTAGTTTTCACTATTCAAGAGAGAATACTCAGATCCATCGAAGTAAGCCGAAATCTGATTGGACAGCAATTGATCAATTAGGTGAGTTCTCAGCGACAAAGTTAAAAACGAGATTCTGAAATCACTTCTCATTAGATTTTGATGTGTAATATGTCCAATCGATAGAGAAAAGTTTCCTCTTTTGATCTACGTAAATCTCAATTTCATAGTCGCTTCCGTTCAAGAGTTACAAGAGTTTTCCTGAACCATCTCAATTTTAGCTAATTGACTACAGAAGGCTTCAGAAGAGCTCCAGACAGGGCTCCTCCATCACGCTGAGTCGAATAATGATGGTTTTTCTTAGTTTTAAAGAGGGCCTGAAATTACTATTTGAAAATTTTCAAAACTTCGATTATCATGCTGTATCGGGGAAGTTTTTGAACTTTCAAGAATATTGAAATAATAGTCTTAGATCGGTTTGAAACTGAAAACAAATATCACCATGCAACTCAGCGTAATGAATTAACCTTATTTAGAGCCTTCTAATATCAATCTGCTGAAATACAGAAAGTCTCAGAAAAACCTTTGTAAATTTTGAACGGATGTGGCTATGAAGTTGCGATTTGCGTAGATCGAAAGGGAAGACTTTTCTCTATTAATTAGCCATGTTAAACGTCAAAACCTAATGAAAAATAACTTTAAGATCTCGTTTTTAACATTGTTGCTGAGAACTCAACTGATTGGTGAATTGCTGACTAATCAGATTTCGACTTACTTCGATGACTTCAAGTGCTCTCTCTTGAATGGTGAAAACCCTAGCTATTTCCTTTTCGTTGCTTTTGTCAAAAGTTATTCAAAAAAACAAACGCTAGCATTCCTATTTGAAATGAATAATGCAAATGATTGTATTTGTATTATCCAGTAGTATTCCACAATATGAAACGTACAATACTACTGTACCTGCAGTAACTGTTACTTCCAATCCAACAACACAACAACAAGAACATATTCAAACAACAACAACAGCAGTCAGTCCTAATCCTCTGATTGATAAAGGAACATATACATATATGCCAACCAATCGAAAAAAGCACAAATCAACTAATAAAACAGTAGTTGTTCATACATCTCGAAATCCAACACCACCAACACCAAAAATTATTATTGAACAACCACATCGATCTCGATTACCACGAAAACTTCAATCAACCACCGTATTGAAAGAGCGAACTACACAAACACCACATACAACAACGACTACTTATGTTCGAAATTAAAAGTCCTATTCACTCTTGCTTACACAACCTTATCCTTTAACTGACAATAATACAAAGTAATTCATGAACTGTAAAAAGAACCTATATCAAGCAATATCTTGCTAACAAATATCGACAAATTTTTTTTTATTGTAATTTAAACATCATTAGCTTAATCTATATACTTTAATAAAAAAAAGACAGTTTCTGAACAAAAAAGATTTGTGACTGTCCGTTCCTCTAAAACATTTATTTGTTTTTAAATCAATGTATGAAAAGTAATATCATACAGATACAAATTGAAAAGACAAAAAAAAACTAAGTCTATGCTACAGAACTAATGAAGATTGCATAGAATGTCTTGATAAGAACAAAATGAATAATTTATTCATGAAAGTGAAGTTTATATCGAAAATAAATCCTATCAGAGATTGTATAAGATTTCATTATACACTACAACTCCGTGTCCAATTGACCTACATTTTTTGATTAGACTAAATGACTCAGTAATGTTTATATGCGTTGGATTGATGAAAGATTTGTATCCCTGCAGATTATTGAATTTTGAACTAATGCATAATTTATACTGAAAGCATAATTCAAGTGGAACATAACTTGAAAAGATATATTTCATTGGAACTTATTTCTGTTGATAGTTAACAAACTCTCTCTGTTGCATCATCATGTTTTTATAAATAAATGATGTCTATTTAATTCATCGAAATAGTTTTCATTTATTTATTGTGAAAATGTGACTGAGTATATATTAAATAAAATGTGGAATCTATAGTTAGATAGTTGATTTATTTGAAAAAATAGATAATTAAATGAAAACATTTTTCTTATAGAGAATGAAAGAAGTAGGCTCTACGATGGAAGAAGAAAAGAAAGATAATAACAGTTTACCTTTCTTTCAAGCGTAGATAGGAAGATATTCTCCTATTTCCACTTCTTATACTTTCATTAAACATTGTGTTTTCCGTAAGATATGGATCATTTATTTAGCAAAAGACCAAATAGTTATACTTTGGTTTGTATATTACGGTCAGAATTTCAAGGGCATATCAACAGATAAACAATATAGATAGTTCATATTGTTTGCCAGTTGACTTTTTTTTTCTTTTAATATGCTTTTAAACTTTATATTTTGTCTTGCTTACATTCACAATCTACGAACAAAGTAAGTGAATGGAAAACTTAAAAGCATTGTTCAGTTAGTTCATACTTGAAAATATTCGAGTTATATTTATTTAAACAATATCAGTCTAAATCAATGTTTGATAGAATTCTATATTGAATTCAAGAATAATATTTGATTCAGTAGTTTATATGAATACCTAATGTAATCATTTGATTAAACATCTGTTTGGCTTTCATCGGTAAAATTAATTTGTTCAATTATTAAACATGATAACAACCGCTATCTAATATATATATATATGTATAACATTGAAAGTAAAATCACTCGAATAGACAATAACTATGAGTTTTATTCGAAATTATTTGAAAACTAATAGTGAATATAACTACATAAATAGTCTGAAATTTTATTATCATAAGAATTCATATTCATGCGTTTTGTAACTCTTGATAAATGTAACCTTTAATATTATCTGAAGTGTCGACGTTATCTGATAATTCAGTCTATGTCAAAAGCGTAAAATTTCGAACTAGCATTGATCAATTATGTTCGTCTAATACTAATGCATGATTTAAATATGGCGAATGTATCAATAAAACATAGTAACATTTTTCGATTTTCATCTATTATCGTTCATTTAGAAAAAAAATAACAGTGTTTCTAACTTGGTCACTATGTGTATTAAAGCCTTTGCATTGATTTTTGATCAACAAATATTTATTATAGCTAGTGTCATTCAATTTTGTATAGAAGTATTCATTGTCAAGTGTTCAATTCGCCATGTGACAGAAACAGATGTGCTTCTCAACATCCGACATCTTGCCAGAATATATTACATATTTATTCAATGAGTCACTTAATCATATTTGTCAGTGCAGTGTTGTGAATGGAAATGCTTTTATATTGTATTATACAAGAAATAGCTAGCTTCTTATATACATTTCTATTAGTGAAAATATTTGTCTTTTGAAAATAAGAAGTAGTGTTACATAGATAAATTAGACCAATAAATATAGAAACTCTGACCAATATCTGTACATCAAGCATAGTAAAACGTACTATGTAGGTTATAATCTAAAGTTAGTTTATTGCTTATATCATCGAAAATATAATCATTATTATTAGTTCTATTCTATATACCTTTATATATCATTGATATTAAAACGAGAATTAGTAATAAAAAAAAATGATTGCTTCTTCTAACTCCATCATTCTTACAAAAGTAGCATAGAAGAAACTATTAATAAGATAAATATTGATATTGTTTTCTATTCAAACATGCTGTTATTTCAACTGAAATATCTTGTTATTATATATGTTTTGTTGTAAAATACTAAAGAGAATGGGATTTGTATTTTTAGGTACAGATATGAATTATTTAGATCACCAAGTGTAATCGATACATTTTTATCTAATTTCGAATAATATTAGAAATCCATTATTTAAAAAAACAAACTTATACATATTGAATTACCGAAAAATTTGATACTTGTTATCATACAAATTATCAATAAGATTGTACAAAAAGATAACATTGACTTCTTGTTAAATAATCGATTTTCAATTTATTTAAAATATGATTTTCCTTTTTAGTAATACTATGTTATCTATGATATGAAACGAATATTTTTCAAATTTTTTTTTTTTGTTTTTGTTAATTATTAGTGTAAATTGAATCTTTGTATGCACAAGAATATTTATTATTGATGGTATTTACCGAAGAAATCATCTGTGTCCGATTCTTATGTGTTTCCTTGTATCATTATAAGAAGAAAAAAAACCATGACATTTAATTTATCATTGAAATTCGAATAGATCATTCGAGTATGAATTATATTGAAAATGAGAAATATAAGAAGCTTTGTTTTTCTTTTTCTCAAGATAACATAGAACATCGTTTAAGTGTATTAAATTTTTCTTATGTGAAGAGAAAAAAAAAATTTGAAAAAAAAACTGGGATAATTATTATTTTAATAACGCATTATATAAGAAATAAGAAAAAAACTGATTTGCATGAAAAGATCTAGACTAGTATTGATATAACGCGATTTAGATAATAGAGTTTTCTTGGTTGATTAAATAATTTCTATTGTTATATTGTTATTGTTTTTAATTATTTATCAATGTCGGAATAATCTTCTGGATATTCGCCTTCATCTTCCGCACCTCCATCTTGACCTGCAGCAGGTGTTGTAGTTACTTGTTGTGGTGTTGTGTCTTCCTGATCTTGTTGATCTTGTTGATCTTGTTGATCTTGCTGATCTTGTTGATCTTCTTGATCGCCTCTACCTGCGTCTTCATTTCCATAATTATCATCATCCCCACTTGGTTGTGGTTGTGGTTGCGGTTGAGGCTGTGGTTGCGGTTGTGGTGGATAGTTGTATGGATATTGATTGTATGGATCATAACCAGGATATGATGGTTGCGGTTGTGGTTGTGGTTGTGGTTGTGGTTGTGGCTGTGGTTGTGGTCGTGATGGAGGGTAATAGCCATCTTCTGTTACCTAAAATAAATCGATTGTATGAAAAAAAGATCCGAGTGAACTAGAAACAAAAAATACTTACTTGTAAATCAATCGAAGCTTGATCACTAGGATTATTTGTACCAGCATTACATTCATATCGACCAGCTTCACTTCGTGTAGCATCTGGAATTGTAAGACGTGCAATTTTACGATTACCTGGAAGATTTGTACTTTGCACTTTGTATGGCAATTGCTAGAACAACAGATTATGCATTTAGATAAAAACAAATTAAAATGCTATATATGTATTTACCTGACTGCCAGATCGTGTCCAACGTGGTTGAGCATATTGATTATGAGGTGCAATGACTTCACAATCAAAATAAATGCTTTGTCCGACAGACACTCGAGCTCCTTGATCAGGTCCATAAATGTATACATCGGCACGGCTTGGTTGATATTGTTGTGGTTGATGTGGTTGTGGTTGTGGTTGATATGGTTGTGGTTGTGGTTGATATGGTTGTGGTTGTGGTTGATATTGTTGCGGTTGATTGTATTGATGCTGACTGTATGGATCATTACTTTGTTGGTCTCGATTATCTTGTGATGGTTGTCGATATTGAATTCCCATGCTTCTTGCATATTCCCATGGTATACATCTTTCACAACATTCACCTGGTAGAGTTCCTGCTACAAAATCTTTGCCACAATTGGGTACAGCACATGCACGAGGATCACATTTCGGATCTGAATTTAATATAAGAATCATTTTAATCCAATATTTCTTATGGATTCTCACCGTGACGAGCCTGTCGTTTGACTAATCGTCGAAGTAAATTAGTTCCTTCATTATCGAATTCGTGCAACGATGAAGCAAGTAACTTTGTCGCACTGACAAAATAAACCGCAACGCATAATACAATAGATACTTGAACGAGTTTCATTCTACAAATAAAAAAAAATATATGATAAGAACAAACCTTGAGTCTCTCTATTATATTGAAAGAGATGAATAGAACATCTTCGATCAACTCGTTTTTTCGTCTCTAATGCAAACTAAAGTTGAAACGCTTTTTTGTATGGTGCCTTTTTATCTTGCTTATCTCATTTTCTTCTATGCTACAAACGTGAGCTGTAGATGAAATGAAATCCGTTCCCTTCGCCTTTCTCGCTCTCTCTCTCCCTCTCTATCACTTTTTGTCCTATGGTTGAGGATGGTATAACCCTTTTTTTCATCGTCATTTACTCACTTCAAGATAATTTTTTTTCTCCTTCTTCCTTCATTCAGCAAGGTTATGTGTACGTGTCCTATCTCGCTTGGCTAATAATCATCATCTTCTGTTTGTTCGCTCTCCCCATTTTTTGGGCTCAGTAAAAGAGAAAAAAGTATATACACGTAAAATTTATTTATATAAAAGTATGAATAGAAACTAAATAGACTTCTTACTTTTAAAACTCAGTAAGCAAATCGCAAAAAAAGAACGACGTCTTCTCAATACTATTAACAAAAACATAAAGAGAGAAGGAGGGAAAAAAAACCATTTTCATCGTTTTTTAATCAAACGAATGCCATAAAAAAATTATTGTACGTTGTCGACTATAGATCGAATTGTTTATTCTCGAACAATATAAGAAAAAGTACGAAAAAAAGGGGTTTGATGTTATCTTTGTAATTTGAAATTTTGTTGCCATTAAACACAGAAATAGATGTGAAATTTAAGACAAGTCATCTTTTGTCTATCGATCTGTTTACATTGGTAAGTGTCGACAATATTCCCTTCTTTTTTTTTATCAAGTAACAAGTGTTTTTTCTTTTGTTGTTAGTATTCATATAGTTATGAACGTAAATTTTATTTGGGTTTCATTCTGTACTTGTCATCACTACGGAGAATAAGAAAACTGATCATTCACGACATTTAACCTCTTGAGGACGGAAGACATTTATATGCGACCGATATGGATGAATATATACGTCTCCCGTTCTCAAGGGGTTAAATTACTGATTATGAGCTAAATCGTCGATTCTCATTTCTAATATATAGTTTTAGTCTGATTGAAGCGATTTATATCACATGAACACTGACAGGCACATAGAATTGTTGATGATCGGTATATTGACCAGGATTAGAAATGGATGTTTTCTACTTTACCTTATAGTGATGGCAAAATGCATATAGGTATGTGCATAGTATAGTACAGGTAAAAATATAATATAACTAAACAAGGACGAGAAAAAAACGGATATACACAGCCAAACACAATTTTTCATCTGCGTCATTAGTGTAATTACATACAATCGGTTTAGTCTTGTTTCACAAGGCAATAGTATATACAATATTATGTAATATTCAATAAAGAATAAAAAAAGCAAGTATGAAAAGAAGCGCAATCAAGCAAGAAATATAGTCAGGAAATTAAATCATTTAGACGTTGTTGTACGTTTAGAAGCAATAAAGTCAGTCTTCATTGATTTTTTTCAGATTATAACCAAAAGAAGAAAAATAATCATTTTCGAATGAAGAGATGAATGAAAAGAATGTATAAATCAAGGGTTTATTTTGTTCATATATGCCTCAATAGGCACATTTCAAACGAATCAAACATTACGACGACTATAATCTGTATGCATGATGAAATTTTTGATCGATTGAACTCGATTGATGAGTTCGAAAGAAATGAATAAGCAGCACAAAAAAAAAATTTCAGATGACTATTCCTTTATAAAACTTGTATCTCTATACACGTTACAAAGTAAGAATAATCGAAAATGAAAACGATAAAAAAGATAAAAATCTAATGATATTTGATGCATTATTACAATTCTCTCGTATAGAACATTTAACATTAATTTTAGTTACTTCGAACAGTAATAGAGAACAAAAAAAAAACAATAAAATGTATTTGATTAATATGATAGATAGTATTTTAAATTAATTTTCCTATGATCGGAATTCCTATGCAAGCACGTGTTGGAATGGCATTGATATAAAGGGCATGAGACTAACAACATTTTTTCAAAATGCTTTAAGTATCTCATCATAAGTATCTTTTTTTTTTTAATGAATAATTATATCGATATAAACCAAATCATCTATGAAATGCTCTTTATAAATTTTCACTGACTCATGAGGAAAGAATATATATGTAATATATGGTAAAGTAACATTATTCTTCTTCTTTTTATTGTCATAAAATGAAAGAATCACTCATCACTCGCAAGTAGCAAAATAGAAGTTTTTTTTTTATCAGATATGACTAAAATGATAAACTATTTGTATAATAGAGAAATATATTTTAATTATTTTTGATTTTTCAACAGATACAGTTTCTCTTTAAAGGAGTTTTGCTACAATGTAATTAATTGTATCTCATATGTACTTTGTTAAAAAAAATTATTTTCAACGATATAATTGAAAAATGAATCATTTTGAAAAAAAAACAAGTTTCGAAATACCTTTAATAATTACCATTGATAAAAAAGAATAACTGATACTTCTGTATCTTTAATACAATACAAATTCCGTTGTAAAAATAGTGTTTAAGAGTGCAAAAAAAGGTTAAAAAAACATCAATATTGTTTAATTATTAGCAACAGAATTGAAAAGGTCAATGATATTCGAACATACTTCTGAGATGTATTCCAAAAGATAGTATATAATAACTCTTATATTCGGTTAATAATTGTAATAAGCTCAGCTATTAAAAACAATGTAATCTTATTGATAATTTTTTCATTTACTAATTTTCTTCTTCATACGCCAACGAACCACATATGACTAATCAATTCTATTAGCTGGCATTATTTTCATTGAAAACGTATTTGTTCGTTTTTTTTCGTGTTTTTCATTCAGGTGAACGATTGCTTAACTTCTAACAGAAGTATTTTAAATACAACAGGAAATGGTGTTCATTGTATGAACTACATAATGTACATTAATCATATTCCAAGAACATTGCTTCGTTATCATTTCGTCACAATACATTAGGGAATATCATAATCTACTGTATGATTTTATCATTGAGAAGGCATAAAAACCAATGGTCATATGCATTTGATAATACCTGTTTCTCTTACTATGATGATGACCTTTATACTATACTGTAGCCTGGATTAAAAAAGAGCTAATAGCAATTTATTTCAAGAGATTTTAATTGATACTGTACACAATGAATCTTTATGTATTTATTGTTTGATGAACAGCTCGCAAAGTATATGTTTTTGAAAAATAAATTCGATCATCTACATTCTATTTATGATAGTTAACAGTAGTTGTGAACCATTTTTGGTTGATGATTTTGTTCTTCGAACAGACATGCTTATGTATATATATATATCATTATTATCTGTAAGATTATACAATTAACATGGCGTTATTACAAACCACTGACAATGTCCGTAAAATATTCTTCGGTACTATGACTAGTATTTTGTAGGAGTTTGATTGTTCAATGATGGTACTGTATGATATGAAGTAGAGATGTTTACTGTCCTCTTCGGTTCTATTCATTTGTTGATCTCTCGATAAACTCCCGTGGTTGTCATTAACTGTTCATCAAAGATCATTGTATCTACCTATGACACTTGTTGTTTATTTTATGTATGACGTTTATGTTTTTATTATATTCCATATTACTAGGAATTTGATTTTCTGCAGCTAGTTTCAACTGAGGAATAGTGAATTTAAGAAACAATATCGTCTCTTTGCTAGAAAGTTAAAAAGAACGTTTTCTTTCTGTTTGCCTTATTGTAGGTTTGTATATCTGCATTCGCTTCAGGTATATAAAAAGAAAGTTACTTCCGTCTGTTTATCTATTTTTTATTCTTGAATTTTATTACTTTGATGGTTGTGAGAAGTAAATGAAATAGTTGGAGAAGTTATCTGTGATCTATTAAGTCTGGACCATTTATTATTTTGCAATTTATGATATTCATGCTATGAGTGTCATCATCGATCACAATCAACATTTGTGTGACATTTAATTGTATGATCAGAGTCCAGCTTGAACATCTAGCAAAGGTCTATTCAATAACTACTTGGAATATACTGAAGAGTATACCTGCTGTATTTTGACCTTTATTTTTTCGTGTTTAATCTATATTCTAATACTCAATATATTCGTACAAAATTAAAATTCCGATGTATGTGCATATTCAACATTCATAAAATAATATTGACTCAGTAATACTAATAAAAATAATAATTTCACGTTTTTGTTTTTGATTTTATAAATGGATTTCACGAATAATCTAAGTCATAGAATTATCCATAAGATCTTTGCTTTATTCATTCTTTATACATAAACAAGAGCCACAAGATGTACAATATTAATCATTATTATTATTGATTTGATAGTTTGCTTCTAACATGCATAGAGATATAATCAGTAAAACCGAAAATTCTCTAAACTTTGATTGAAATAAAATTGGATATGCATGAGTGCGTCTTGCTTTTTTCCCGTACCATCCTCACATCTTTACTTATTTGTCTTTTGTTGTAGCAATAGAAAAATGATTTAGCACGAAACTTAATTAATGTTGATCAACTGATTTATCGAAAATTTTTTTACTTGTCTTTCATTCATTCTTTTTCTAATAGATAAATTTGATACAATTTAAATTGCTCATCTTTTTATATATTCAATAAAAAAAAACCATAGTGAAGTCTCTGTCGACATTTTCACTTTTCGACATTTACCTTTCGACATTTATATGATTCTTTTTTTTTCGACATTTTTTCTTTTCAACCAAAATTGAGATTATCAAGCCGAGAAATGATGCAATTTATTTACTTTGAATATTACAGTGATAGATAATACTTGAAGTGTAGATGATGTCTATTTGTTTCTAGTATTAATCGTCCAATACTGTACTTTTCTATGTTCTCATATTTAATAATTGAGAAAAATAATAATAAAACAGAAGAATTAGAAAATAGATTATTGATGATCATGATTATCATCATCTCGATGAATATTTTTATGATCATTTGAAAATATTTCGTTAAAAAATGCTACTTTTGTTTAATATAATACACTCTAGAGAAACACATCAATGATTCTTCTTTCTACTAGAATAAAAAAATTCAATGAATTCTGTGTTTATATCGAGAAAAAATGATATTATCATCAAATTAAATCTACATGCATCATTCGTTCAGTATGTTACGATTAACTGTATTCAATTGACAGTTTTTCGCTATCATCGATCCACAGTATTTGAATCAAATTTCTCTTTGAACAAACATTTATTTTCTTTATTAGTATTCTTCATTATCTGAAAGTATCATTGATACTTATGAATAAACAAAAAAGAGCAAACAAATGAGAATTAGGATCCTGTCAGAACTATTAGAAGCGTTAGATGCTTCTTTTTTTAAATTACGTCTATTCTATAAAAATAATAAAGAACTTGAACGGATTTTCCAGATAAAGCTAATCCGTCTTTCAATAATATGGAAAAACAAAGTTTGATATGATCATTCAAGAATCTAGATCAATATTGTTTAATATCTTGATGTTATCTTTGATATAGAATAATAGAATACAGAGAGACTTTACATTGGAAAACTAACGATGAATTTTATTTACTGAAGAGAAATGATCGAATGATGGATAATCGATGTGAATGATTGGATAGGTTAAGTATAAACAATTATATAATAGTAACAAAATCTAGTCATAATCATTTGAACCGATATTCAAATGTCACTGCAAAATAAAGTTATCTCTTTAGATGCAATGTCAAATAGTTTTTGTCAATTAACAAATGACTTTTAAGATTGATTATGTCAAATATTAGGCAGTTTAAATATATTGATATTCTTCTAATCCAGAATTAATTTTGGCTAAATCATTGTGGAATATAAATGAAGATGGGAATCGTCTTAAACTGTATTGTTTTCCAGACTACGCAGGTTGATATACAAAGCTGTCATCGTGTTTGAAATAAACCTTAGTGTCAATCATGGCAAAAAGCTTTTTAACATTTTTTATTCAAGATTTCTATGATGTTTTAGATAAACTTTCTTGACGGAAATATTTTCAATATGAAGACACGAATTTCGTTATAAAAATGCAGAAATAATCGAACACCAAAAGCGGAAGAATGATGATGTAAAAATGTCTAAATCCTATCATTTAGCATTCTCTTTTTTCATAATTATGAATAAGAATATATCTCACTCTCAGTAATGTGTATCATAAGAATAGATGCGTAGAACTGCAGCTAAAGCATTACGAAATGAATCATTTCATTTATTTTGAGAATCTATAGTCATTTTATTGTGTAATATTTCGACGTCTATGACTCAAACATCAACTTATGTCTGACGATGACATTTGAATCATCAACGTCAAAATATTTAATCAATACAATTTCTAGAAATTCTCCAAATAAATGAAATGATTCATCTCTTAATTCTTTGACTGTAATTTTATACATATATATATTTTTATTTTCTTCTTTCGTATGAATCGAAACTAAGTTGATGTTAGCCGAGGTTAAGTTCAGAATTGTCGATATTTTCTGGAGATGAGACGAGCTGAAAACTTGGCAGAGAGTCCAAAAATCCTTGCAAAGTGCTTTCATTCTCCACGTGCTAGAAATTGTGATCGAAGAGGAGGAAACAACGAAATCTACCGCGATCCGGTCGCTTCTACAACAGACAGCCTACTACCATGGTGTCACTTCCTCGTCTTATTTTTATTTCACTTTCTATCAGAGAAGGGCAAATGATGTTTCACAATCCGGTTCTGTCCAAAGTTACCACGAACCTATAAAATAATTGGCAGAAAGTCAGACATTTGGGGAAAGGAAGGAAAGTCTCTTCTCCATTTCCCTAATCGGCAACCCAGCTTGGATTCATCAGCTCTTATTATCAAAATAATATCTTGTACGAAGTACACAGAAAAAGATCAAAGAGATCGAAATCAAATAGTTAATGTCTATCAATTGACGACCTCTATCAAATGAAAATCTGTTGGAGATAAAAATGGTACGGTATTGAACCAATCACAATAGATAGATAAATACAAGGCTAGAATGATTATTCAATCTTTATTTGTGACATTTCGAACTTTTATCTTAAACAGTGAATTTGTATGTGTGGTTCCAAAAAAAAAGAATAACTTGATGGTCAATCGCTAGAAAAATTCAGAAATGTTTTTAATATTTTTATTTATCTTATTCATCTCTTCCTATATACCGGTGGTCAAGACATTCAACCTTGACATTATTTCTCCTGGCCTACGTACAGGTCCACCAAAGTCTCTTTTTGGTTTTGCTGTCGTATCATCATCAATTAAACAACAATGGTACGATTATTAAAACAATATTATACATAGTTATGAATTATATTTTATAGGACTTATGTTGGTGCACCTCGAGCATTACTTACTCGACAACGATCTTCCATAATATCATCTAACAGTACTGAAACAGTACCAAATGGTCGAGTATTTGGTAATATTTTTGAATGTCCAAATGGTACAGATGAATGTCGACCAATTCTTGTTGAGAGTAAAATTAATTCATTTTTTTTGTTAATAAAAAATTTTCATTTCAATTTATTTTTTCATTTATAGACGAATTATCCGCAGCAATGCCTTCATTTGATACTGTACTCGATGATGCTTGGCTTGGTTCATCACTCATAGCGACATCAGATGATTCACTTGTTGTAAGTAATTAAAATATTTTACAAAAAAGAAATAGAAAATAATATTTTGTTCTCTTTTTTAGACATGTGGTTATCGTTTAATGCGTAATATTAGTATAGATCGATATGATACACGCGGTGCTTGCTTTAAAGTTTCATCTGATCATGTAGATTACTCGAATTAAATTATAAAAATTTTTTATTGATTTCTTTTTTTTTTTTTTGTTTTAGCAAGATATCTCTTATTATGATTTTTGTGAACAAAGTTCCGAAACAGAACTATTACATGAAGGTAGTGCTCTATGTCAAAGTGGCCTTAGTTTAGCTTATATACCGTCTGGAGGAGTAAGATTTCTGTTTCTTGTTTATTTCAAATTAAATCTAGAAAATCTGATTTTAGCGATCAGATATTATTGCATTCGGTGAACCAGGTGCCTTTCAATGGTCTGGTCGAATTGAAGCTGATTATTCTGATACTCTTTTACGACAATTACATGCATATAAATCAGCTTCGTCAACACCATTACCATATAGTTATCTAGGTAAATAAAAATCAAATGAATGAATTCAATTGACAAGAAAAAAAATTTTTTTTTTATTTTTCATAATAGGCTATTCAGTATTGATAATTAAAAGTAAAAGTCGAGATATAAATGATAGATCATATATATTTATTGCATCAGCACCACGTGCATCAAATGGTCGAGGAGAAATTCGTTTTTATACAAGACGTTTTGTATCAACAAATAATTTTGGTTATGATACATTACAAACAATATTTCAAATAAATAATAATCATTCCATACCATATATTCTAACTGGTGAACAATTAGGGAGTTATTTTGGATATGCAATGACAGCAGGAGATTTAAATGGTGATGGACATACAGATCTTGTTATAAGTGCACCATTTTATTATTCAAAAAAGCCATCGTATGGTGGTGCTGTCTATATCTATTATGGATTAAATGGAAAAGTAGAGAAAAAAAATTTTAATATAAAAAAAAAAGAAAAAGAAAAATTTTAATTTCGTTTTTGTTTAGTTTTCAAATGATAGACGTCAGATATTATTTGAACCACCAATACATTCACGTTTTGGTTTTTCTATTGTTTGTATACCTGATTTAAATAAAGATGGGATTGATGGTAAAGAAGAAAAAAACAAACTTCATTTTTCAACTTTAATTAAACAAAATTTTTTTTTTTATTTTAAATTTAGATTTAGCAATATCAGCACCAGGTGAAAAAGATGATATTCATACAGGTAGTGTATATATTTATCTTGGTTCTCGAACAAATGAATTAATAAAACATACACAAAAAATTGTACCAAGTCAATTATTAATCCATTTAAAACAAACAACAATTATAAATGATTTTGGATTTTCATTAGCTACACAATCACCATTTAAATATTCAACAATATCAACATCATCATCCATTATATCATCAAATTCAACAATTATAATCGATTATCCATCATTAATTATTGGTATACCTAAAGCAGATATGATTGTTCATTTAAGGTAAATCTTGTTTTTTTTTTTTTTTTTGAAAGAAGAATATATTCGTCGATTATGTTTAATAAATTATAGATCACATCCATTGGTAAATGTTAATGTACGAATTGAAAATATGAAAGAATTACAAGCAATTCGTTATGGTGCAGAAAATCGTCGATGCAAAACAATTGATGGAATACCAGTTGTTTGGTAAAGAAAATTCGTTTTTTATTTTCTAATTCTTATTTATTTTTTTTCTTTAAGTTTCGATATACGATTATGTTTTGATTCAAATGATAAATTAGCACAAAATTTAATTATTATTTATACATTCACAGCTGATGCTTTGTCAACAATTCGAAGAATTTTATCAACTGTTAATCATTTACCTACAATAACGAATAAACAAGTTTTAAATACATGTGAAAATCAAACATTTATTATTAAGGTTTGTTTTAATATTCTTTTAATCAACATTTATACAATTCATTCGAATAAATGAAATTCATGAGAGATTATAAATTCTTAAAACTTCTGATATTTGATATTGTCTTTCAATATGAGTTCTACTGTTGTACATCAAACATACTCATGAATAACAACTATACACATCCATTCAACGTCTTTTCTTTTTCATTTAAACGAAAATGATCAAGAGTAAGAAATGAATAAATCTTATTATGATAATCTAATTTGATATCACAACAAAGTCAATTGTTGTTCCGATTAGTTCTATTCTCTTAATGTCTGTCAAAGGCTATACTCAAGAGATCAAGTGTCCTAATATATCTACAATTGTCTTTTTTCTATGACGTAATTCGATGAAGTTATGCTTCGGAAAATAAAGACAAAGACATGTTCTCTTTCTTTTAATAATCAACTAAACATTTTCTTTTTCTTTCAATGATTTTAACAGTATCAGTATAAAGAGAAATTTGATATCTTATTGAGAAATATTCAAGAACATGAACTATTTTAAAGACAAACATAGTTAATTAAAAGTTGTAATATGAAACTATACGAACATAAAAACTGGATAACCTTTTCTTTTTGCTGTTTGTTAATTTTAGAGTGGAAATGATGATTTTTTAACTCCAATTCATTTTTCACTTGTTTATAATGTATCTCAAGATCGAAATGATCTTCGAGGAAAACCATTTCTTCTTGAAGGAAACATTCCAATGATTAATGCAACAGAAGAAGAACGAACAAAAAAATTTCAAGTAAAAAAAAAATATATTCTATATTAGTATATCAAAAAAAGACAAAACTAATATGATAATTATAAATTTAGGCAAATTTTTATAAAGGTTGTGGAAATCATGATAAATGTATAACTGATCTTCAATTAACAGCTGAAATTATCAATGGACAAAAGTAAGAATTTAATTTTATAAATTTTTTTCTTAGAAGAAATTAATTGTTGTTTATTAATCTATATTCATTTATAAAGCAAATTTCTCTTCAATGATTCGTAAGATTTCACGCCTAAAGCTTTTTTTCACATAACTATTCAAAAAACATATTTTTGTTTTGTTTATTTTTATTCTAATTGAATTCTTTTTCGTTTAGAGCATTAAATCTTTCGGTACTTGGTATTGATTCTGAAATACGTATTCGTCTTAATTTATCAAATATACCATCAGAACCAAATCGTCGTAAAGCTGATCCAGCATTTGGAACAAAAATTGATGTTTATTTTCCAACATCATTTGTTCAATTTTCACAAGCAGTTATGGTTAATAAGAAAATAACTTTTTGTTTTTTCTTTAATTTTATATTCATTTTTATTTTTCATAATAGGATGATAAAAGTTATTCATGTCAACCAATACATCGTAATCATGTTCGTTGTAAAATGACTGATTTTTTTAATAATCCATTTCCACCAGAAAAATATTCTATAACTGAACTTGTATTTACATTATCAAATGTATCATTAAGTAATATTTTACGTTTTGAATTTAATTCAACAACATTAACTGATGAAACAAATTTGGATAATAATAATGTTACATTAACAGCTAAAGTTTTATTAAAAACTGATTTAAGTTTACGTGCAGCACATGAACCTGAACAAATATTAGTTAGTGGTGAAGAAACTCTTGGATTAAGTTCAATTAAAAATCTTGATCAATTTGGAATGGAAGTTACACATATTTATACAGTAAGATATTAAGAAAAATATACTGAGAAGTTCTTTATTTTTTTCGTAATTTTGCTTCTGATACATAATTCATTAAATTAGAGCGAAAAGATATTTTATTCGTATATAAAAAAGTTAATAATATGTTTTTTGTTTATTATTTAGATAATTAATAGTGGTCCGAATAGTGTTCGTTCACATAATGTAACAATTTTTTGGCCATATGAAACATTAGATGTTGAATGGGAAAATGGAAAAATTTTATTATATCTTGTTGAAGAACCAATTATTGAAATTTCATCAACATTAACTAGTACAGGTACAAAAATTGATGGTTACTGTGAACGATTATCACAATGGCGTGATCATGCTCGTATACTTGATTTACTTAATCGAACATCATCAAATAATCGACAACGTCGTGATGAACAAAATGTTGAAAGTGTTGTTGATCCAAAAACGTCATTAACAGTAACAATAACACCACCAGTATCACCATCAATTATTCGTTCATTAACATTAACATGTGATCCAACATATCAAAATGTTCGTTGTTATCCAATATACTGTCATATTAATAGTCTTTCAGCACAAAGTTATTATTTTATTAAACTTCGTGCTCGATTATGGAATAGTACATTAATTGAAAATTATTTTGATACATATGATCGTGTTGATATACAATCATTTGCATCAATACATATTAATGATCTACTGATATTTCAAACATCAACTGATAATGATAATGCGACAGTAAGTGATGGACTGGCGCAGATTAAGCGGGACAATATTATTGAATTTTTTTTTTGTTTCTGATCACTCAGATATACTCTCAGAAAGTCATTTGATAGGGAATTTTTTTCCTCTACAATATTGTTGCATTTGTTTTTCAAGTAAGATTTTTGTTGTTGAAGCAAAATTGCAAATATTAACACTCACTCAATTCCCAGGACGAACAATCCGACAGTGGATCCCATCGGATCCTATCGAATCCTATCCAGATCCTATAGGATTTTATTGGATCCGGGTCACGATCCAACTAACGGATCCATAGTATTGGAATCCGATCGGAATCCGATAGGATACTATAGGAATCTCTTCGGAATCCGACTGCTGGAGTTCCTATCGAATCCGACTGTTGAATTTGATCGGATCTCTGTCGGATCCGATCGGATGTCTCTCGGATTCCAACACTAGGATTTGTTCGTCGGATCGTGACCCGGATTCCGATCGGATTTTGTAGGACTCGTTGGATCCTATAAGATACCATCGGATCCGTGTCGGATTGATTGACTTGGGTTGTCCAACTGCGATAGCAAAAAACAAACACGAAAATGATGCAATATTTTTTTTTTTACAATGGTTTTCTGAAATGGCAAGCAGGCCACGAAATTCTGCAGCTTTTGATATATGTTTCAGAATTTCAAAAGACATATTTGCGAGAGTAATCATGAAACAGAAACTGGGGAAAAACCTTGTGTGGTAGGATCACGTGATTATTCTTTGTTTTTATTTCGATGCAATCTAATAGGTCGTACTCTTCAACTTAGCAATCAAAGCATTTTATTAAGAAGTAAATTTCACATCCAACAGCGTGACAATGACAGTTTCATACATTAGCGAGGGAAATACTCCGAATGACATCCATCAATTGAGTTTATATTGTGACTATAGGTAGGTTTCAGTAAGAATGGCAAAAGCCTAAAAGTATTAGTTCCCATTGGCCTTTGTCGCCGAGTTATGATCTATTTTTAAGTACTCTCCAGAAGACCGAGTAACGAAATTTTGGATAGAAATTTCGTTATTCGATCTTCCGGAGAGTATCTAAAAACAGATAAAAAAATCCAGTAAACTGACTATAACTCGATGCCAAAGACCAATAAAGATGAATACTTTTAGGCTTTCGCTAGTCTCACTGAGACTAGCCCGTGAGTCCAATATGAGCTCAAACGGTGGACGTTAGTTGAAATAGTACCATCGTACGTCTTGCTTTGGAAAATATTTTTTTCAGACATATGTAGGAAAATATCATTAGGTTTCAGTTCCAAGCTTTTTTTTTTTCTCCATGAACGATAGCATCAGAAATCTTGAAAACGTCGCAGAAGCGGAAATAACAAAATTCTCTAGCCATTGATACTAACTACATTACGCTTTGAATTAGTCTTCATGAGCAACGACTCACTACAGAAAAACGAAAGTTGTCGCTAAACGATTGAGTAAGCATTCATATTGTAAATTTTGCTTCAACATGAAAAGTTCTCTATCGAATGACTTTCTGAAAGTGTATCAGAATGATGCAAAAAAGAAAATGATATTGTTCTATTTAAACTGCACCACTCGTCGATATATTGTTTTTTTTTTGAAGGAAAAGAAATTAATAAAACATCGTTTTTCTTTATTATTTTTAAGGCTACAACACCAGCAGAATTTGCTAATCGATCTGATAAAATTACTGTACCTCGTTTACCTCTTTGGGTTCCATTAGTTGGAGCTATGGCTGGTCTTATTCTTCTTGTTTTCATTGTTATTGTCTGTTGTTTGGTATGTTTAATATTTATTGATCATTTTCTCTCCGTAAAAAAAGAAATAAATGAGAAAAAAGCATATAATTCATCTTCTTCTATCTAGGCCGGGTTTTTCGAACGTGTTCGACCACCATCATCTCTTCTTTTCTAAATGTTTTTTTTTTGTTCTAATAATTTGTAGCCGGTATAATTGCTCGTTGTATTTTATGTGTTTTTGTTTTCTAGTATAGTTTAATATTTTTCATTTTTTATTCTATTGTTTTTTTGTTTTGTTTAGCTTGGTTTTTTTCAACGAACAAAAGCACCACCATCAAAAAAGAAACCAACAACACTTACACTTGATGGTACAACAACAAATAGTTCAAGTGATGAACATCAACGAATACTTCTTCGACAAGCATATCGTCAACCTATGCTTATTCCATCATCAGAAAAAAATTCATTTAATGATGAAAATTATCATTCACAGCAAACAACAATACCATTAATACATTCAATACCTGAAGTACCATCAACTGATGATCATGATCAAGATCAAGATATTGATGAAGATGAAGAAGATGATGAATTAATACACAATAATCTTGAGAATCAATCTGATATTGAAGAAGAAGCACGTTTTCCAGTTGAAGATGATGATGATGAATATTCATCGAAAATGAATGAACGTTTAGTAGATGGAGAATCAATCAATCGCTCAATGAAATGAAATGAAGTCTTTTTCTTTTTTTTTTTATAACAGTGCATGTCTTCTCTTTTTTTTTATAGATCACCTATTCACGCATAGCTTCTTCCGTTTTTTTTTATTTTTAAAATTAGTGGTCAGATAGATTTTTACTCAAATGTATTTTTCACATTTTTTATTGGCAATATGAACTTTTTTTTTATCTAGAGAGAATGCTACTTCCGTTTTTTTGAATAATCGTTTATATAGCATTTATATATTTAACCAATCTCAGGTTTTAGTCCGGTTTTGTGTTGACGTATTTGTAATGCTCAAATATGTGTTTTTTTTAGTTTATTTTATAATATCTCACCCCGCTCCCCCCTTCACACCTATAGTCAGATGATGTTATGCTCACTATTATATGCTCACAATTTCTATTGAATAAAAGTACAATAAATATATTGTCAAGCCATCTGTTGCCGTTGGTTTTTTTTCTTTCCAATAGATATTCTTGTAGTATATATATATATATGATATATGTTTTTCTTCATTTGCAGATTTTTTATTTCGTAGTTGTGGTCTTGTGTATTAATAGAAAAAAAAACAAAAAGAAACAAAATGTCGGCTGAACAACGTAGAGCTGAACTTGATGCTAAACGAGCTAAATTGGAAAAAATGCGGCAAGACAAATTAACAAAACCATCTGCAACAACACCAATGACACCAAATGTTTCTTCAATGCCAGTTGTTACTTCATCAACAACGCCAAGAGAAGATACTGATCCGGATACAATATTAAAAGAAGTTGGTATTCATCAAACAACATCATTATCAACAAGTTCACCATCAATATCACCAGCAACAACATCATCATCATCACAACAGAAACGTCGGCCACCAACAAATATTGCATTACAAATATGTCAACAAACATCAGCAACAGTAAGTGTACCACCAAAAGAATTAGTTACATATTCAAAAGAAGTTCAAACAATTGAATCTGGTGAAAAAGATCCAACAGCAAGTCCTATTCAACATGATCATTTACAATGGGATGATGAATTTCAACCTTCAACATCAGGTGAACATAATCGTCTTGTTTATGTTAGTGATGATGATACAATGAGTTTAGATGAGAATACAAAAGGATCTATTGGTATGACATTAGCATCAACAACAGAATTAAAACGTACACGTTCACTTAAACAACAACATAAACAATCAAGTTTACAAGGTCAAACATCATTAATGAAACAAGAATTAACTAGTGATGAACGTGAACAAATATTAAAAAGTGATCATTTTCAAGATTTTTTTTCTCGTACATCACGTTTAATTGAACGTTCATTATGGGAAAGTCCACAAGCATTTGATATATTTAAAGATTATAGTGGAAGAGATTTAGATGGACAAAAAGAAACAATGGATGTTGGAGAAATAATTAAATTTGATCGAGAATTTTTTGATGAACGTTGGACACGTCATCGTATTGTCACATGTATTGATACATCAACTTATCATCCAGAATTAGTTCTTGCATCATATTCACAAAATGATGAATCAACACATGAATCTGATGGTGTTGTACTTATTTGGAATACGAAATTTAAATCGAAACCAACACCTGAAGTAAGAATCATATGATTTTAAATTTAAAAAAAAACTGAAACAAAATCAACAATAGAATAAATAACTTTTTCTTTTTCAATAAGAATTAGAAAGAAAAAGAACACATTAAATGATAGAATTTTTGATACTATAAAAAAAAACAGAAAAAATGACACATTTTAACAAATGTAACAGCTGTTACAATCTCATTAATCAAAGCAGCCTAACTTTTATTTTTTATTTCAATAAATACGATCATAAAGTTTTAGCAATGCCCATGATCGAAAAGAAAATAAAAGAATTCAAAAGATATAAATAACTTAAATATCTATACCTTTTAATTATTATAACATTCAAGGAAATGAAGAGTATATGTGAGTGTTAATGTAATTGTGAATTTGATTGACTTGAATGAAGAGAAGACAATCGTCGACAGTGGCAGTTACAACATCACTCTTCTTTGAATTTTTTGATTTATCTTCATTTACTTGAGTTCCTTGGTTGTCATGGTAGTCTAAAAAGTCTAAGTCATTGAGTTATAGATATGTCTTGAATTTAGGAGACTGTGAATTCATGTTTTTGTGGACTGAATCTCAATAAACGTTAAATTTATGAATCCGAACTAGAGCGAAGACGAGTATTTTTGGTAAAATTTGAGTATTTCTATTATAATTTCTCTGCTATTTGAAATATGTCCATGTCGAATAAGTTTACTTTATTCGGCTCGATAAAGGCTACAAAATGGCCATATACATTCTATTGGGTGTGGGTTCTATTCAACGTAAAACTGTGTTCGAATACAGCAAGTATTAGTACTTGTAATTTTGAATACTATTTGTAAAATTTCTGCTGTTTGTCAACAGATCGAAAGGATTGATATATCTTTTTGTACAGTGAAAGACAGGAAGTAAAATGACCTTATTGAATTTGTGTTTCATACAAGATCTAAAGATGTTATTGAGAACGTACATCAAGTACCATACAAGAACCAATCCTAATTCTATCTCGGATATGAGTTATTTTCCATCAAAATCTGCCATCCTCTGTATACATGAACAAGTGAAGTATCAAGGTTTTGCCTACCTATTGGATACTCTCAGGAAAAAAGTCAACGTATAATTATTTCTTATTCTTCACTTTCCAATCACTTGATGTTTTAGTCAGTTAAAAATTTTCACTTAGTTGATAAGAGCATTTATGTTAATAAAAAAGAAAAATTGAACAGTTAATTAATAAACAAAATTCATCATTGAAAATTGTCAAATCAACAATAACATCAAAGTCTTCAGCTGTATGAAATAGTTTTAGTTGTATCTATGTCAATGAGATCAAGTAAGTAGAGAGCTGTGAGGTCATATTTTTGTAGACTCGGGTCTAGATCTGTAAGGATCTACAGCTCTCTACTTGAATTGTGCATTTGTGAATCATGAGTATATCTCCCTATTCAATATAAATTCTACAATATTTTCTTTTAATATTCAATCAAAAATATCCTACGAAACCTTTTCTATACTCAATAAGTTTATGTTATGTACATTTATATTTCATGTTAAAAAACTCTTAAAGTTTCTTTTTTCATTCTGATTTGATATGAAAATATTCTTATTATAAGTAGTTCAATATCAAAAATTTTCCATAACTATTTAATAATTTTAATTTTAGTATATATTTAATTGTCAATCCTGGGTAACATCATGCGTATTTAGTAAATTTCATCCAAATATTTTGTTAGGTGGTACATATAGTGGTCAAATTGTTGTTTGGGATACTCGTACAAATAAACGAACACCTGTACAACGTACAGCTTTATCAGCATCATCACATACACATCCAGTTTATTGTTTACAAGTTATTGGTACACAAAATGCAAATAATTTAATTTCAATATCAAATGAAGGCAAAATGTGTTCATGGAATATTGAAATGATGACACAACCACAAGAAAGTATGGATTTAGCTTATCGAACAAAACCAGTGGCAGCAACACGAATGGTATTTCCAGGTGTTGAAGTTAATAATTTTATTATTGGAAGTGAAGAAGGTCAAGCTTATTCTGGTTCAAGACATGGAAATAAAGCTGGAATTCAAGAAAGTTATGAAGGACATTTTGGTCCAATTACAGGTTTGGTTTTTGTCTGCACATGAAAATAGAAAAAGTCATTGCAATAAGAAAGAATTTTGTTTTTGTTTTTTTTTCAAGGTCTTAGTTGTCATAATGTCAATGGTTCAACTGATTTTTCATCATTATTTTTAACTTCTTCATTTGATTGGAGTGTTAAATTATGGTCATTAAAAGAATCTAAACCATTAAATTCATTTGAAGTTAATAGTGATTATGTTACTGATGTACGTTGGTCACCAGTACATCCAAGTGTATTTTTAACATGTGATATAACTGGTCGTTTTGATATATGGAATTTAAATCATGATTCTGAATTACCATTATTAAGTACAACACTTGATGGTAACGTTGCTTTAAATAAATGTTCATGGGCACATAATGGTCAACAAATAATATTAGGTGATGATCAAGGTAAATTACGTTTATATGGTGTAAATGAATTTTTAACAAGTCCAAAACAAGATGATTTTAATAAATTAAGTAATACATTACAAGAATTTAAAAGAAATACACTTGATGCATTTGATGATAATCATCCAACAAGTGTGACAACAACAACAGCAGGTTCAACATCTGTTAGTCATAATTCATAAATGAACATAAAAAAGAAAAACAAAACCCTTCATTCAATTTCTTATCTGTTCTTTGTTATATATATATATTTCGCGATATGTAATGGCAAACTTATATCTTTTATTTCATTTTTTTTTCTTCATTAAAATAACTAGAGTTTAAAACTTTGAAATTTTATGCATTAAAATCATTTTCATTATAATAATTTTAATCAAATTCAGATTATTGTTTATTTTCATCATTAAATGCTATTAACATATTTTATTCATGATTATTAAATATTAATTGTTCTTATTGTTCTTTTGATCATGAATCTTGTATTTTATAATGTGCATCTTCTCCAAATAATTATTCTATATGATGATTAGGAAATATAGAGCTATTGTACGGAATGTTAATGATATAGATTGACTTGAAAAAGCTAAATCATTAGAATTTTATCTATACCTAATTGATTATCTTGTTTAATTGAATAAAACTATTTACGATTAATTTTCTAATCTAATAAAAATAATGAGGTAGTTTCAAACATTGTTTTAAAGCATCTTGAGTTTTATGTCTAAGAATTATTGTACGAGCAGTGCCTAAACTATAAATAATTATATTTAATCCAATTATTACTACATCTAATGTTTTACAAGAATGTTCAACAATAAAATCTTTTTCAGTTACAATAATATTATACTAATGCATAATTTTAATTTTGTTCGATAATTTCTTTAATACGTTGTTTTATTATAAATGATGTTGGTGTTCATGTTATAAGTTCAGATTGTTCATCAGCTGATTAACGATAAAGTGGTTCATATTCATCACCATTTTTAATTTGTATTGTTTCTTGAATAAACATATCATGTGGTACATGTCCATCATTCTGTTACATTTCATTCCAGTTTGTTTGACCTACATAATTTTGAAAATAAATTATCAACTATATCTGTTGGAAGAATATTTAATAAAAGAGATGAATCACTAGAACCATCAATAGTTGCACTTAAAGCCCAGTTAGGAATTCATGATAGATTATTAGTTGTTGCAATTTATTCAATTAAAACAGATGAATATATTTGTTCTAAAGTAGGGTATAGATTATTGAAGAAGAAAAAGTTTTCTTTATGGTTTTTATTATCCATATGTGAATAAGATCTTTTGAGAATTATTTTATATATTTCTTTTGTTAGAAATCATGCTTGTTGAATACCATAAACAAAAGAATTCCAGAAAAAGGACAGATGAATACAAATGACTATTTTTGTTTTTTTTTATTCTTCTTTTGATTGATAAAAAGGGAATCGGCTTTTCTTTTTGTTTTCTTCTATGATCATGTATTCATTAATTCCACATTCCGACGAAGTTTAACAATGCAGAAAATATTAATTTGTCATCTAATTGACATTTATTTTATGCTTGTTACAGAAAATATCATCTATTTTTTTTCATCTTGCTAAATACATATCTTAGATCGAGGTCTGACAGGAAAAAGAAAACAATCTTTTGTGGTCTTATCTTGTCAAAACATCGAGACAGAATAATATACTCGATCTCTCGTTTTTTTTTCTTTTTGTTTGTTTTTTAGAAATTTAGTTTGAACTATTTTTAGACAAAATATGATCTCAGGAAGTTATTTTGTTCAATTAATTATTGTGCCAATCAAAGTATATTAGAGAGAAAACTAAACTACTTTTTGAATAAAATAATTTCTTAACAACGTTCCTAAGTTATTACGAATACATTTGCATAAAAATAACTGTTAAATAAATTTGTCTCAAGTTAAACATCTAGGTTTGTTGAATCCATTTTTCAAATGATGAGAAATCATGCATATTATTAATCAAACTTGTCACCATTTTTTTCCTAGCATTTAGAATATACTTTAATAACAAAATTCATTAGTCAAATAGAATAGTCGGAAAATAAACTCTTCATTATTTCAATATGCTTTATAATGTAGAATACTTTTAAATATATAAATATAAGCTAAACGAAACCTTTTAATAAAACACTTTCTTTGTCTAAAACAGGCATATATAGCCATACACATGTATATCCAATTGTTTGTTTGGCTCTTTTCTCTCCCTCGCTTTCTATAAATAAGAAGAACGACAAGGACTAATGTCATTTTCATATGATCGATATGATGACAAAGGAAACAAAGACGAGAGATGACTGTAGAACTAAAGAAAAAGCAGAAGAAAATGTTACGTTTACATACAGATAGATTTTCTGACTTGTTAGCATATAGAGATATTGTTGATTTTTTTTTCTTTCGTTCGTGATAGTTGACTATTTATTATGATGATGACATACTTAGCAACTCATTGTAGACAACTTTTGGATATTCTACACATCTCCTTCTCCGTTAATTTAATTCTTTCCATGTGATATAAATGACGGCATATTATTTTTAGGTATATTAAGATACCGATGCATCATATCATTATCATGTTACTCTATCAGAAATTTGCTTTTATTTCCGCATTGTTCTTTGCCTAGTTTCTCAATCAGGACTCATTTATTTCATTAATTCTTCCCTCTTGTGCTCGAATGAAGAACACAGGCGACAAGAAATGTTCATTATAGGATGTGACAATCATGACATGTTGCTTTGCTGTTATTATTTCAATAAAAAGAAAGAAGAAGTTCCGTGCTCGACATTTTCATATTAGGTTCTTTTTCTTCATCCCTTCTTTTGTTTACCCTACTTCATTCTTCTATACACGCCTACACTTTTTTTCTTTCTGTTTTTTATTTTTTATCTGAAATCTTCGGGTGCATACACATCACGTACTTTTCTTGTGGCTGATGTTGCTGCGATAGCAACTTTTTTTCTTCTTCTTCTTGGCCACCTTCTCTCATTTTTTTTTACTCAGATTCTAATTCGTAATAAACATGCACAAACACACACACTCATATTCTTCTTTTTATTTGAATGCAAGTAAAACTGAGCCGACAAAAAAGAAAAATGAGAAAAGAAAAAATAGTGGCGGCCTTGGTATGACTCTTTTTTTTTTCTTATTGTAATTATTGTTATGTTTTTTGGCTCACGCCACTTTTTTATATTACGTATAAAAATCTGTTCAAGGCTGTGTGATCTATTTATGGATAGATAATTTATTAAACGATTTTTATCTAACCTTCTCTTTTTATTTAAGAATGAAGTATAGCCTACGTAAATCATTTAGCTCTCGTCGACAAAAAGAAATTGTTGATGATGATCACCTTTATCCACGTATTGATCCTAATGGTTTTTCAAATTCAAATTCAAATTTAGTAAAATCAAAACAATCAAAAAGTTTTCTAAGACAACGACGTCGTTGTTCATCATCTTCACCACCACCTTCATCATTATCAGATAGAACAAAATTGAAAACATCTGAACATGCTAATAATAATCACATGAATCATGTTGATGGTGATGATGATGATGATCCATTTTCACTATCATCAAATACCAAGACTCGTGTACGTCCATTGGATAAATTAACATATCAAATTCGAAAATCATTTCGAAATACTTTAACACGACAACGTCCTCGACTTGAAAGTACAAATTCAAATAAACATTTAATATTAAAAAAACATGATGACAATCTGCCAGTAGAAACAATTATTCCGCCAATATCAACAGGTCTTACATCACCGATTGTCTTACCAAACGAAACAACATCAACAAAAGAAAATGAGAAAATAAAAATTTCACCAAAACGACGAAAAGCACCATTAGCACCAACACATATTTATCAATCGTATGAATAATATGATAAAATTTCTTTATTTTTCATTTTTGTTTATTATTCAATGTTTTCCTCATTTAAGAATGTCTGTACCAAATCAAAATTGTTCAACACTTTGTGAAACTGAAAATAATGAATTTGATTGTGTTTCATCATCAAATGATCAACAACAAAAATCATTAACAAAGAAAACCAAATTTAATCAATCATTTCGTACACGTCTATCTCTTTTACTTCAAAAAAGTCATATAAAACAACAACAACAACAACAACATATAAAAATACAGAATTGTATTGATGAAGATCCTGACTATCAACATCATGATGATCACGACGACATAAATCATAAAAAACTAACACTTAGTCAACGATTTGATACTTTGAGGCGTTCATTTCATCTTGGTAATCGTAATTCAGTAAGTAAAGGTAAACGCCATTTACTTTCAAATGAATGAATCAATGAAAAGAAAAAAAAATATTTGAAAGCTAAATACTTGAGTAGCAACAACAAGAAAACAACAATGTGATGAATTCTTTTTATTTATAATCGTTTTTTTTTGTTTTTGTTGCTGTTGTTAATGTATCTAACAAAAATAAGCCAAAAATTTTTATATATAATATTCGCATGTACGTTCATGAATTATTCATTATATTTTAAATGAAATTTTAATTCAAAGGTCATTTTTTTCTCTTCTTCTTATTTTTTTTCTTCTTAATCTTCTTCTCATGATAAAAACAGAAAATCTTATTGTGTCTTTCTCTTTGCACATGTGAAAAAATTTATTTTATGTATTCATGTTGTCCCAAAAAGTATAAAACTTGATCAAAAGAAAAAAAAATGTACTTATTGAATTTCTTACTTTTAATTTTTATTTTCTCATCTACTCGTCGACTACAACAGTTATTGGTAAAAATAACGAGAAGAAAAATAAGATCAAACATCTTGTAGTGAAAAACGTTGCAGTAATATTATTGCATCTTATATTATATGTTTTTATCATGATACAAACAAATTTAAGAATATTGCCAGTTGTTAATCATGTTATAGGTTAAAAAAAAAATGAATCATCGTTTTTGTTTTCAACGTATTGACATCAATCATGGTCAATATTTTTTTGGCACAAACACAATGAAAATGAAGTTTTTTTTTTTAATCAAATAGAAGTTCATTACTAAGCAAATATTAAAGTAAAAGATCGAATAAAGTTGAAGTTTTATGATTTAGAAGACGTTAATTTATAAAATTTTATACAACTTTTACATATATATAACGCACAAACACTATTCGGATGAATCATCATTAGTCATTGGAATAGTTAAATTTAATACAAAAAAGAACCTACACACAAAATTCAAGAATCTAGAATATTTTTGATAATTTTTATGTAACAATGTCTTAAGCAAAAGAAAATTGATCTTTTGAGATAAATGTTTTCATTTGTAGATTACTTAGATGAGACGGTTAATTGAACATTATTACAGAAGATAATGATATAGACTATCAAAAGGTTAAAACTATTAGTTCTTTTTTATTGTTTGTATTGGAAATGTCACAAGAATAAAAATCTTATTGATTGATGGAATACTCTCAAGCCTTTTGTTGTTCGAAATAATGTCAAAGAAGTAGAAATTATTTGTGAAGAAAAACTGGAATCTCATGAATGAAATATTTTGTTTGAGAGAACGCTTCACAGGTGAAATTTTTCTTTTTCAAAAATATAAAAATGTTATATATGATTAATAAATATCAAAGAAAGACTATTTTCAGAATAGTTTCAAAGGTTCAAAAAATATTCAATGATATATTTAAATACTTCTGCTTTTTTAACAATTTAAAATACACTTGACAAACGAGACAAAAAATAAAGTTTCCGGTTGCTTTCTTAAAATAACTTAGTTCTTCTTCGGCAAGAATTTCATCTTCTCAAAAACAACAAGAAAAAAATTCAACTTTCTATTTTAGAATTCTATTTTAAATACTCGTCATAGTCGTATCAATCATATCCAATTAAATTTTATTATAATCTTATATTGGATTAACTATAGGGTGTCCGGAAAGTCACTAGAGTTAGAAAAAATTGAATATCTCCGCTACGGCTCGAGCAAACGGGCTGATCTTTTTACCAATAATAGAGACATGTTCATACTTCAAATCCATACGGACAAGGTTAACGAGAGCCTTTGTTAAATACCATCAATGACCTTAACAAAAAAACATTTTACTTTTTTATAGATAGGAAAAAAACAATATACAGAGTGGCGCAACAGTCACTTTGCCAAGAAAAAATTGAATATCTTCACTACGGCTGAAGTAAACGAGCTGATTCTTTTATCAATGATAGAGCCATGTTCAAGCTTTGTATTCATAAAGACATGTCGAGAGAGACTCTTTGTTAAGTCTATTGTTTTTTCCTATCTGTAAAAAAGTAAAAAGTTTTTTGTTAAGGTCATTGATGGTATTTAACAAAGGCTCTCGCTAACCTTGTCCATATGGATTTGAAGTATGAACATGTCTCTGTTATTGGTAAAAAGATCAGCCTGTTTGCTCGAGACGTAGCGGAGATATTCAGTTTTTTCTAACTCTAATGACTTTCCGGACACCCTATATTCTAAATGTTCATAAAATATAAATATTATTTCATCCTGCAACGTTGCATGTAGAAATAACAAAAACTTGGTTTTTTTTCAAATATTTGTTTTTATCGACATCATTCATATGATATTCTTATCCTTTTCAAATAAAGATATATTTAATATCTCTTGCAAATTCAGTTCATTAATAAATACTAAGAATGTATCAATTTTCAGATAAATTCTTTCAAAAGAAATGGTTATTATCAATAGATAATAATAAATATATAATATTATTTATAATATAGCATGCGTATCGACATGACAGATTTTCCATTTCCTAATGCATTCACTAAAAATATTCTTTACGCCATTTGAATGTTTAGAAAAACAAGTCGAGAATAGTTTTCATAATGAACTTTTATGGTTTTAAAAACAGAATAGCTATTGAACGCATTTAGAGTATTTCTGAAGATTGTCAAAATGTATAGACAAGGTCGTCTCATGCATTAGAGTGCGCCTGTAGCATTATCAGAAAAATATATCATAAATGAAAAAAAATACTAAGAATATAGAATATTAAGAATAAATGAAGAAAAAAAAATATAGTAAAAAATATATCATACACATCAATTACTAAAACAACGTTCGACTGACAAAAGCAATTCATTAATTTTCTTTTATTATCCAGTGGCATTGAACAATTTTACATCGTTTATCAAAAGTCATTGACTGTAAAATGATTTACGTATTTGTAAGTGTCAAAAAAAAACGAATAGAATATTGCTATCACATTTTTCTCAGATTAGTCGCTTCCTATTATCTCGTATTACGTTCTATGATGAATCCATGGGAGATCAATATCGTTTAACATAATTATGTGCGACAACGTAAAAGAGTAATGAGAGAAAATCTACTCATATATAATGTTCGCATATAAACATTTTCTTTTCTTTACTTGATATTCAATCCTTTCTACGGATAGTTTTCATTAAAGAAAAATTTAATTTATATCCCGAACTATATTTTTCTGAAGAATATAATTGATGCATTTACTTTTATATATTCAATAGACAGGAAATTATTTTTTACTTCATTGAACAAAAACTATTTAAAAGAATTATAGGTCGAAGGTCATCGTCATATTTTTAGAAAAAAATTACTCTTTTTTATTTTTATCGTTTCCGCTTATTAAATCTATTAAACATCTGTAAAGCTACAAGAGAATATTGTAAAGAAATCCTAATACATACAGTTTGTGCTTGTTTTAAATAAAAAATTTTTTATTCTCATAAAATTTTTATATGTAATCATCTTGACCGCTTTTTCAAAGCCCAAGTAGAATCTTGACATATGTTACAGAAGGTTATCTACCGGAAAATATATAAAAAAATCGGAAATGATATGAATTGTTCTCCATTTATTAATTAGTCTTCTATTATTATATGTCCAGTTATTTTATAAAGTTACATAAAAGCGTGATGATGTCATCTTCAAAATAATATAATAGAATACAATCAATGATGATAATGATGATGATAATGATGGTCTTCATCATAATTTTCTACTATATGATGAAATACAAAAAAATTTCATGTTACTAAAAAAAAGAGAATAGGTGTGACACAATTTAACATAATGACGTCTGTGTTATGTCCTTCAGTCACACAACGACAAATAGATTGTATATTTATGTGTTGTATTGTCCCCATTGGTACGCTTATTTCGTGATCGTTAATCATACTAGATGCCAACCAAACTTTTATCATTATGTTTGTCACAAAAATTGACTACAAAATAGATGCTTGTATCTCTTTTTCTTTTATGACTTTATCTGTTCTTCTCTACATAAACACGCACGCGTCTGTCCATACTTTTTCTATAGTCACACTCGAATGCTAGACGCTCTATTTTTTAGTCATGTGTTGTTGTTGTAAAATGAGAGATGTGACATGTGTGTATATCATTTGTTCGACTAGCAAAATCTAATTCAATCGTTAAAGTAAATTGACCGTCGTATGTTACTATTGCTACTGCTGCTGCTGGTGCCTATCTAATTGAGATGTTTTATATATGTCTTATGTCCAGTTGGTTGATTTAATGCTCCACCCAACTCGTTTTGAATGAATTAAATATGAGAGCTTGTAATAAAAGTAACACGTGCATCGATTGGAAATCGAAATGATTCACTTATCGACAGACGACGATCTAATTACAATGTTGTATTAAAAAAAAAATAAGAAGGCTGCCCGCAAGGCTCCACCACATACATATATACAGTTCAGATGATCATCATATAGCAACAAGATGTTACACAATTCATTTTCATTCTCAGGCTTCCTGATATCTCTTTTCATTATCTTTTTTTTTCTTTCATCTTACGTCACACTCTAATGGAGTTCAAGTAAGTGACAACGAGAAGATTCACTTTCTCCATTTCGATGTCCTTTGACACAGGTGTGTATCTAAGTGGGTGTTGTATGAGAAAATTAATAGGAACAAAGTCTTATCGTACCCATCACTATTATTTTGAACATCATCACTATCATTATCATTCTCATTTTTTATTTTGACTAAAGCCTGTAAGGAAAAAAAAAGGGGAGAAAGTAAATGTGATCGAGTACGGAAGACGTGCTATTCGCATCAATGAGTAAAGTGACCGGCGCCTCTTGGGCTTATATGAATCTTAACTAACCACTTGGACAACGGAAATGGACATTAAAGTAGAGAAAGTAAAGGTGAAAAATGTGAAATATATATTCGTTATCTTATCTTGATCGCATTAACACCGGAATTATGGTTAGAAAAAAGAACCGGTATATATAAAATACAAAGACAACTGGCCATTTCCATCACTTAAACACTGCTGTTGATGATGATGATGTAATGGTATCGTGTGTAAATGAAGAGATATTGACACACGTGTCATTTTTATCGGTACATCAAAAAAAGAAAAGAAAAAAAGAAAACGATGAGTGACAATGAGGTCAATAGTTAATATGTTCTGTTGTCTGTCTTTTTGATAAAATGACCACCAGCCATTGATTTTGATAAAATCTGGATTTATACATATGAGTAACTAGTCATTTCTGAAAAGTGGACTATTTCATATGCATGCATATATATACATAAAATGTCTGCTTGTCAATCTGTCTCTGGTGTTCTGGATAGAAGTTGAAGAAGAAAGAAAAGAAAAAAATGTAATTTATTCTTATTTCTTGAGGGTCTATGTTATTGGTATCAGTAAAAGATGGTGAGTTGGCTTTGACTACTTTATCTTCGAGGTTCTCTCTATCTCACTTTAATATACTTGTTCGCTCGGTTGAGCGGCAGCTGAAGTTAAGAGAGTCATTATTGACTCGTTCAATAGCAGACAAAGTGTCTACATGTTTCAAAACATATAGTGACCATTCTTCTTCTTCTTTTTTTCTCTCTTTTATGCTTGACGCTTAAGGAAAGAAAGACAGAGAGCAAAGAAAAATTGGCAAAAAAATGATGATAAAAACCAATCTGTTTTTTCTTTCTTTTTCTCTTGTTCATTGTCTGGTAGTATTATTGTTTCTTTTTCTCCCATTACTCTTACTACTGTTGATGTTCATACATACCATAAGAGGACATATACACACCGTGAAAGGAGGAGTAGTCAATGAATCCCTTTCAATTCAATAGATGTATGTAATCGTTCGAATCGATCTCTCCGTCATCATGTTTGTCTGTCTGTCCATTCTATCTGATCGAAGAGTGGCATCGTGATACATCATTTGTATCGAACAGCTCTCTTATACTACACAGTTGGAAATCTTTCTTCTTGTTAGAAGATTGATTATAATAAAAATAGAAAAAAGAAAAGAAGAGAATGAGTGTTGAATGAACAACGACAGACTAACACTTGACGAGCTAAACTTTGTTTACTCACATATTGGTGTGCATTTATATATTTGTAGGCCTAATTGTTCAAACGATGAATGACAGCGACTACGACATTGGTAAGTGAATGCAAAGTGGAAAGCTAATAGGAGACAAATAGACCATATATACATATACTTCTTATCGATCTATGTCGATGACGGTGAAGAGGGATTGATTCTTTATCCTTGCATATGGCCTTCATTTTAAATTGTCATCATTATTTCTCTTTACGGGTCAATTTAAAAGGTCGATATGATGGCAGTAGAGAACAAGGTCAGTCATACATAGATTATTTTAAGTGAAGATAGATACTTGATTAATTTGATAGAAGAATGTCAGTTTGACGTATTCTCATATAAGCACAAACAAAGAAACAGTATCGAGTCATGAGACTAGAAAAAAAAATCGGCTCGAACGATTATCTGATCAAACAGGATATATGTAATGTATGAATGTATGTCAGAAAGTTTCTACGCTGATTACTATTTTAGATTAGATATAAACCGTATTTTTGTTGAATATCATCAAAATAGAAAAAAAACAGATGCTATGCCTTTTTTCCCTCTAATCCTATATATAGAAAGACTAGGCTAAACATCCCGTTGGGTCTAATTTGTTTAAATAATATATTTGTTTTATTGTACATATAAACACAAATTTTCTTTTGTAACATGAATGTCATCAGTCTATTTCACTTAACAATGAAACACTTTTTTTTTTATCACTCCATTTTCCATGTTAAGTGTTTCTATTTATGGAAGTGTGATATTAAATGAAGAAAGTTCTCGGATGAAAGTAGTTTCTTAACACTACGATTACAAGGTATCGATTAGGAAGAAGAGGAGAGAGAGAGAGAGAGAAAAAAAGAAAAAAAAACCGGAAAATTGAGAATGCACAAAGCAGCTTTTGATTCTCGAACTAATGTCCTTGCCGATATGAAGTGTATGAGTGAATAAATGAGTAAGTGAATGAATAGCAAACAAATCTCCCATGTTACGACAGCATGAAATAAAAAAAGAGATGGCTGTCTTTTCCGGTCCACGTCCACCGAGTTAGTGCAATAGTGTTCGTAGACGCGATCACGATTCCCACATTGTGTAAATCAATTATTGAACTCGAGACATACGATCATTTTTCTTCTGTATATGTCGCGTGCGTATTAGATCCTCTCTTTTTCTTTGCTTTAGTTACCTCCTCCCTTTTGCTCTCTCGTTCTCTTTTTTCTCTACTCACAATTACACACTCGAGTAATATACGCTGCCGCGTGCAATCAACGCTCATTTTTACGAGTGATTTCGTTTCACATCCGCCTTCCTCTTGTTGTTCATTCTTACTCCTATTATTCTTTATGTCAAATTTAAATATCCGTCATAGTTCGTGTCTTGTTTCCGTTAAACGTGCATAGACTTGATTATGATCTCAAGACATTCATCTTCGCTTCTCTTTTCCTTTGATTCACATAAATCATTAAAAAATCATCTTATACAACTCTGCATTTATCTATGTAATACGAACTATAAACCATAAAATACAAAAAAAAAAACCTCATCTAACATAGTTCCCACAATTGTTATAATTGTGACCATTGACTTATGTAAGTACGATACTAGAATTATTGAGGGATAAATGCCAGCTGAATTAGACAGAGATATATAAGTTATTAAAAGTTCATCATCAAGGTAACTATCATCGAAAGAGAGAGAGAGAGAGAGAAAGAGTGAGTGAGATAGTCGATTTAAGATTTAAAGGTCAAAAATCTGTTGCAGCGTGTCAGCTGGAATATCAATGATTTTTTTTTTTAACATACTGATAAATCATCCGTTTTTTTTCTACTTCATTGTACCAACGACATTTGAGACTGGTGGAAAAAGAATTATAGAAGACGTATGAAATCAGTCACCGATCATCTATCTCGTCAATTAGCGGCTCAAGTTCAAACGAGAAAGAAAGGCAGAACATACAGAAGAACACATTTAAAAAATAAACAGACATGCACAAGCTGTTGGTACCATACGTTATGATGATAGTAATGCTCAAATCGGACAATAAGAAAGATAAAGAACAGTATCAGTTAATTCGATAACCATTCGTGAGCGTATGTCTGTGTATATTTAGATGATAAAAAAAAGAGATGGTCAAAAGAGATAATAGTGATCTGACTTTAGGACACTAAAAAAAACAAAAAAATTTTTTATCAATTCTTTTTTTTTTTTTTTTCTTTATTGATTATTTTAGAATATATTATTTATTTTGAATTGATGTAATAACCATGCTGCTATGTCCTGCTCGTGGCTATGGTTAATAGTCAATCTATTTTTTACTTTTATATCTCTTACTCAATCACGTTATATACGTCTACCACCTGTTAATTGTAGTGAATTATCTCCAATAGGTACATCAATAACTCAATTAATAAATATATTACCATCATCAAATTGGGAATTTACATTTTTAACTCGAACATCAGTTATATCTTATTTTCTCTTAGATGATCTTAAAGGTACAATAACAGTTAAACGTCGACTTGATCGTGAAGATCTTTGTCGTTTGGGTATATGTTCATGTTCAAATGAATGTTTACTTAAACTTGAAATAAATGCTCTTAGTGATATATATACACATATAATTTATGTACCAATAATTATTCTTGATGAAAATGATAATTTTTGTTTTTTTTCAAATGATATTTATTATTTAAATATAAGTGAAAATGTACCATTAAATACTCGTCTTATTTTACCTATAGCACATGATCCAGATCAAACACCAAATAATATTCAATCATATTCAATTGTATCAAATAATTATTCAGAATTTCGTCTTGATAATCAATTAACACCATCAATGATTATTATTGAAGAATTAGATCGAGAATTATGTGATAAATATTATTTTAATTTTTGTGCTTATGAAGGTATATCGAATCAAAAACGTTCATGTTGTACAAAAATTATATTAACAATTACAGATATTAATGATAATTCACCAAAATTTCAACATGATCAACAATCACCATTAATTATTAATATATCTGAATTAAGTCCTATTCATACAGAACTTATTCAAATGAAAGCTTTTGATCCAGATGAAGGTCTTAACGGAAAAATTATATATACATTTTCAAAATGGACACAAAATGATGTAACAATTAATAAAATATTTAATTTAAATCCTGATAATGGTTCAATTACTCTATTAAAACAATTAGATTATGAAGAAAGAAATAACTATGAATTACAAATACAAGCTAAAGATTGTGGATCTAATTCTATTCCAACATATGCAACAGTTATTATACAAGTAAAAATCTCTTAATCATATTTTCTAATTAATCCTATCAATTTTTCTAGGTTGTTGATGAAAATGATTGTACACCAGAAATTTTTACATTTTCACCATCTGATGTTAAATTTATAAATAATTCAATAATATATATCTTAGAAAATATTTCTCTTAACACACCAATTCTATATATGACAGTTTCTGATTGTGATAGTAATGAAAATGGACGTGTAGCAATGAAATTAATTTCATTATTTAATGAAACTTCAGTTGTTCAATTAGAAAAAATCACTGATAATACTTATATTTTAAAAACAAATATACAATTTGACCGTGAACAAAAATCATTTTATAAATTTACATTATTTGCATATGATCATGGTCAACTGAAACATTCAATAGAAAATCATTTTGAATTATATTTAATTGATGTTAATGATTGTTCACCAATTTTTGAAAATTTAACAAATTATTCATTTTATATTGATGAAAATAATGAAGAAAATTTTATTCTTCATACATTTAAAATATTTGATCCTGATGAAAATGATCAAGTTAAACTTGAACTTAAATTTAATAATAATGAACAACAATATAATCATATATTTCAATTAAATGAAAAAAATCAATTAATTATTTTAGAAAATCTTGATTATGAAAAACAATCATTTTATGAATTTTCTATTCTAGCTGAAGATATAATTGGACATCAAACATTTGTTAATATATCAATTTATGTAAATGATTTAAATGATAATCCAGTTAAATTTTTAACAAATTTTATTCAATATGAATTAGAAGAAAATCAAAATAATTATACATTTATTGATCATATTCAAGCTGAAGAAAAAGATAAATATGATCAAATTATTTATAAAATACATTCAGATGATTTAGATCAAATAAAAGATTTTATTGATTTAAAATCTAATGGAAGTTTATATACAAAAAAAAGTTTTGATCGTGAACAAATAAATAAATTTGAATTTCGTATTATTGCAAATGATTCATTATATACAGATTTAATATCTATAGAAATTTTAATTCTTGATCAAAATGATAATAAACCAATGATAATAAGTCAATCACCATTTTGTTATATATATAATACAACAAATAGTAATAAAAATATTCAACTAAAATTAGAAGGTTATGATCCAGATGAAAATGATAATGGAAATATATCATTTTCTTTGCTAAATCCTTCATCAATGAATATAATACTTTTTTCAAATGGAACTTTAATAGTACCACCATTATATCAAGAATACACATTTGATATCTATTTACAAGATAATGGAAAATCGAACGTATTATCTTCAATATATAAAAATTTTATTCTTTTAATTGTTTCTAATGAATCTGAATGCCAAAATTATTCAATTTTATCTTCAATTCAACTTGATCAACGTACATTTATTTATTTTATTTCAATTATTCTTATTAGTTTAGCATGTTTTACTATAATTATTCTTATTATTTGTTGTTTCTATTTGCTACAACGACATACAAGAATAAAATCTTTAAATAATAAGAAAACACCAGATTTGACACCATCATTTTCATCATCATTAAACGAAGATGCTGAAAATGATACATTATTAGTATCATCTCCATCACCACAATTTACAGCTATGACAACAGTATCAATATCAACAACAACTACAAATGATTCAACTCGTTTAACAACGTTTACTGATCGAACACCAACAAATAAATCATCATCTTTATCAAGTTCGTCATCAGCAACATATGTTAAAATGAGTCATTCATTTGAAGATGAAATACTTTAACAGATTTCTTCTCTTTTTTTTTCTTCTCTATGTTGTACAGTTTTTTTTTGTTTTACTAGTGCAATAATAAATCTAATGTGTCATGTTTTTTTTTCTCAAGAGATCATATTGTGTGTTTATTATTCTAAAGAGAAAGAAATACAGATGAACAATATAATTGAGCGTATGCTATTTTTAATTGAGTATCAATAGAATTAAGATGCTCTGAATGAATTTTCTCAAGGGAAAAATAAAAATTTAATTTGTTTTAGGACGAACTGTCCAGACATATTTACTATTTAATAGGATGAACCATTTGATCGTGAATAGAAAAACAAAACTTGATTAGAAACATTGTTCTTGCAATTTTGATAAACGCAAATGAATCGCAGTATTCCATAGTAAATAATTTTCTGCATTAGTTCGATATTGACAAATTAATCTTCTTGTTGTAATTGAGATCAGAGATGTTTTATAATTAAAGTTATAAATTTTAAATATTATGATTAGCTGCGACTAGGCTCTTTATTGGACAATAGGTCAAACATAATCATATGTTATGATAAATTTTAATATAAAAAAAAAATAATGTAAAAAATATTGAAAACAGAATAATGATAAATCTCGTCGAACTACTACCCTTAAATTTTGAGTCTTCAACTATTTCAATAGTTTAGAAGACTGAAAAACAAATTGACAGTTCGAAAATATCCCATCGACAGTTGTTTGCTAACGTGTAATCAAAAATTAGAATGATTTAAAGAGCTCAGTATGTTTGAAGTGTTCAAAAATTAAATTTCATTTTGAGTGTCTTTTCATCACGAATGTAAACATATTACTATTATAATTTCAGTTGCAGTTGATAAATAACAGTGTTCAAATAATGAAACAATGTAAAATCATGCAATAAAAGTGAAGAAGCATTTGGAGACCGAGTTTCGCAGAAGTTTTCAACAATCATAATTAAAATGAGCATGGGAAAGTGCTTTTAAGATAGATCTACTCTCGTTGAACACTCGATACTTCGATGAGCTTCAACTAATCGGAATCATATCAAGCAAACGAAAGACTCTTTTCAATGAGTCTCGTCTCTTCGAGTATTTGAAATGCGTCCAAGCTCTCGAAAATGAGCGTATGACGAAACAATTTTTTGATCGTTCGATATTCAATGATTACGAACGAATTCAAAACTCCAACATATCTTTAGAATAGGGTCCTACATGGTTCTCGATTAAGAGTGGATGGTGGGGTCATTTTTCCGCCCAAAATTGAAAACATGTCCGACTTTCTACGAAAATTTCTGATACTTTCTGCCAAATTTTAAGAAATCTCATGGTAAATTCTAGCAGAAATCCTGTTGTAAGTACTGTTTGCCATTTTTCTGGCAGAAAGTCGAATGAAAACACTTTCTGTAAACAAAGTCTCGTGGAAGATCGATGAATTCAACCGTATTTGTTCAGTGTGTGTCAGAAAGTCAGATAAAACACTTTCTGCCGAATTTTTAGCTTCTCCTAATTTTTCAAAATAATCGACAATTCTGGGATCGTATCGACGAAAAGTATCGAAAAAAAAACATCTAGTATGCCAAGATTTTGATTGCCAAATATTATTTTTCATGTAAAATAAGTCTGACATTGGGACACTTTACAAGATAAAATTTCACCATTAAAAGACTAAAAGAGAGTACAAGCCAAATTTTAATATGAGATATTTTCAATTGAAAACTAAATTGTCCATTATATTTTTTTCATCCTGATTCCGAATATCAGACTTATTTTCTATTAAAAATAGTTTTTACCAATAAAATCTTTAAAACACTAACTGTTTTTTTCTTGGTATTTCATGTGAAAGTGACACTAGTCTAAAGATAATAATTACTTTGTCATCTTGAAGATGGTTGTGAGGACTTATTTAGCAATAATCTCTACGGAGACTGTTCGTATTAAATTATGATCTTCCAATGAATGATTTGTATTCTGAAATTCAAATATGCACCGGTTATTCATCGCAATTCAAGATAAGTGGGTTCTTTAAGTATCAAAATACTCCTGGCAGTAGAATCAAACGTTTCCCAAATGACATATACCAGAAAAGCATTTGTGTTTTCTTTTAATAAACATGAGGAGAATCTAAACTCAATAAAGAAACTAGAACACATCAGAATCAAAAGGAATGATAGCTGAAAAAAACAAGCTCATGAGATTCATTTGATCTGAACGATCGATCCTAGATATAGTGTTTTGAGCACAAAACAAATATACTAAATTGTTCAAGATTTTTGGACAATCACACTCAAAACAGCACTCATTCATCTTTCATTTCGTCATCCACCAGTGACTACGATCTCTACAAACATTGTTAGAGTGCAAAATTGGATGAAAGACTACTCGACTACACTGTCATATTGTAAGAAAGCATTTACCATCTACGAGAAATATGTTCCATTCAATCATCCTCCTCTGATCTTACCTTATTATAACATGGTAACAGCATTGAAAAGTCTCCATCAATATATAGAAACGACTGAATCTGCATCGCAAGCTGTTGACATTGCTTGTCATGCTTTTAGATCTAATTATTTTCAAGTTTGACAATGTCAGAAGCTTCTCGATGAATTTCGCCAAGAACTATGATAGATACGTATGAAGAAGGCTTCAAGATTGAAAATGATTATTTTGTTAGTTTATTGATAACCTCGACGTCTGCTTACATACTTTCGTAAATCTTCGATGGTCATGAATATAAACTGTCATTTATAGATTTGATGATAGTAATCAAGCATTTTCCCAATCGATCACCAAAGGAAAATTAACAACGATCTACTTCACAAAAGTACAGTGTAAATAACACACAATATGTTTAAGCAGATGCATAACTTTCTTATCGAATTCCTACCAAAAATCGTCAGGTTTCTTAAGATTTGAAAATATTCTATGACTTCGAATATTCGGATCCGAATTCTAAATTAGCTAAACGTGAATCTGACAAATTTCAACAGGATGTTGTTGTCAATCGATGGAAAAATATCCAATAGATTCAACTATTGGACATCGTGAGATTTTCTAGAACCCGATGGAGTTTAATAAGGTGAGTTCCATCTATGTAGGACATAAAACGCAATCGTTCTTGAAAACAAGTTAAAATTTCTAAAGCATTGATAATGCGAAATGCACGTTTTGCGCTCATATGAGTTTTGAAAAACAAGTCTCATGCTCGTCGATACAACTTCTGTGAAGTACATAATAAACAGTTGTATGATAACTTTCATTGGTAGTAAAGAAAGCTAGTAAAATGCAATCAACATCTTCAATTATTGCCTCATTCGGTAGTAATACAAAAGCAATGAAAATAGCAAAATGTTTCTTCTTAACAAAGAAAGTTTTTCGATAATTTCTGAATTCGAATATATTCATTTTCTTTATTTTCAAATGTCGAAACTTGAGCAGTCTCAGGTTGTGAAAAGCTATGAAGTACATTTATGAAGGAATGACGCTAAGAAAATTGTCAATCTCTGATGATTTTAGTTACAGTTTATCAGATAATGCTGAATACACTAACTGTTTTGCACCATAGAATAGGTTTTATGACACAGAGAAAACTGATTTCAAGTGATTAGCTAAAAACTTGCATTCACTAACGGGATATGATTAAAACTGACGCAACCTATAATTTTCTTGAGTGTTGTATTAGCTAGAGCTTCTATGAGTTTTTCCTTATGGATTCAGAATACTTTCGATGGTTTTCAAATGTGAAACTAGAAGGCGAGGATAAGAGGTTTATAATGTATTTTCTCAAGTTTCGATTAGTCTTGATATGATCTCAGTATTTACAACGATTCAAAAAGCGTTTCACTAAAACGTCTCTGAGAAGCTAAATCGAAAATCAATTAAAGATGTGATCTAGATTCTTAGGAAAATTTTTCCTAGGTAGGGAAAGCTTGTTGCACCTTGCAATAAAAAATCTTTTGCATGATTATTACATTTATTGATTAAATATACAAAAATGAGTTATTATACAGTTGAAACAATAACAGGTCATTAATAAAATGTTCATAGTATTCAGAATGTGACAAATCCAATGTCGGTAATGTTCAAAATTTAAAATGTTAATATTTCTTCCATCATTGAAATATATTTTGCTATTGAGAATAGCTTCATACAGATACAAATACATGAATGAAATCTCGAATTCGATTGAGTATAATCAATCGAAATAAGTCAATTGTCGAAAAATAATTGTGTAGATAATCAATATATTTTTTCATATATGTAGGTCCCATTAAGGACGATACGATTTGAAGAGTACCATAGCGTAACCATCGCCGTGGTGCCATAATCAAATGAACAAACGAATGCACATATGTTCCATAACAAGAGACCACAACATCATTGACAACTAAAGTTCCTTCAAGTGTAAGTGGTGCGTAAGCATCAAAGAGTTGAACATTTTTTATACTAGTCACTCTAGCCTGAATAGCTGATAGATAGTCATCTTCTACCAAGTACAAATAATCACCGATCTGAACTTGAGACGCAAAGAGATACTTCACTTGAACATCATGTTCCTTTTTGACGAGTAATGAATGTCTTGGAGTGATATGCAGTGGTTTGAAACGAACATTAGACTCGACTTGAATTTCTAGAAAATCTACAGATGAACCATTATTATATTTCTGAAAGATGTCCACTGCGAGCACTGGACTTGAACGAAGTTTAACCCCTTGAATCGCCGTTTCGTAAGCCACAAGTATTTGATCACCTATCTTAATATCACGTATTTTCACTCGAGAGCCACCTTCTTTTACCAAAAATCCATCGCCGTCGAAACATACTATCAAAAAAAAAATACTAAATGTAGGTTTGATACTAAAAATTGTTGAGAAATTAATTCCGAATATAATTATGCTCAATGATAATCTAGAACCAGAGCAATACTCTTCTGAGGTAATTCTCATCTGTTGAAAGAAATCTTTACATTTTCTTTAAATATACTGGAATAAGATAGGATGGTGAAGAACAGCAAGAAATAAAAATTTTCAATCTCGAAAAAAATTTGTTTTGATCATTGTTTTTATATGACACTTCAATAAAGGGTAAAATGATTGATGGAATTTTGGCTCAGCGGCTATCTTGTAGGTGGAATGATAACGACTGTGACGGTGAATGCAAAAGTTTGAGACTATCCATTTAGAGTGGGTGTGGATGAAGAGAAGAAACTGATCTTTACTGTTATCCTGACTCTCGCACATCCTGCACTCACTCTCACTCTCATCCATCCCTTCATATCCATCCTAAACACACACAGTACCACCACACGCGCCTGCACTCATACTTATGATACATTCTTATGCAGATTTATGATGTTGATTTTCATGGCTTTAGTATCTCTCATCTATTTCTGTTCTTTTCTCATTATTGGTGTTAAGGAAGAAATGCAGATTTTAAACTACGGAACATTGTATAGATTTATGGAATATTTAAATTCTCTTTTTCTCAACTTTCAGAATTCATAAAACCGAAAATTTAAACAATCTAAAAAATTGAATGAGGTCACGAAATCGAAAACCTATTTTTTCTTGTTCAGCATGACATCTTTATGAGTTTCACATTTTAGTCTTATTGGAAGTTATTTTAACAAGCTTTTTCTCTCGAACGCAATTGCTGCAGTAGTTATACAGTGTGCATATGTATCAAATTTGAAGAAAGAAAAATCAAACTTTCTCATTTGAATATTACTTGGTCTTTTAGTTGTTGTAGTCGTTGTTGTAGGTGTTGTAACGAAACTGCGTCTTGTAAATATAAACGTCAGAGATACTATGAGAGCTATTATAACTACACCACCAACTATAATTCCAGTAATGACAGCGCCTTGATAAGAATGTCTTGTAGGCTGCGGTTGCACAGAATTTGCATCGATGGCCACTGGGCCTGAAGGAGTAATATAACCAACATTGACAGGAACATAAGACGAACTTGCAATTTGTTGTTGGCGGTAGGTCGCCTCGTCATATGATGGTGGTATCAATAAGCGATCTTTTAGATATGGCTCTACAAATATCAACATAGAACACTGATAATGTTTATTGTATTGGGTTGAAAAATAGTTAGTTAAAACTTATTGACAGTTCTACATATTTTTTCAAATGACTTTTGCATATCTTACAAGACAAGAAAAATTCTTGTATTATTGCGGTTAATCTTCCGTCAAACTCTATTCATTAATGGGTACGCTATAAAGAATGGCACTTGCAGTATTTTGCTCACCGGTTATTTTCAGTTAATCATTCAAGAATAAATTTGTTTTAACTAGAAGATGACCATGGTTTTCCCTATTAGAATGTACAAGACCAGTTAATTTCAGATATCAACATGAAATGGTGAATAAAAAAAAACAATTATGAAACTTCAACATGTGTAGCTTGCAATGAAAAAAAATGTAGTATTCTCTGTTTCATTTATTGACACCTTATTTCATAAGACAAAAATAAGTAACCATTTTGTGATGTCAGAAAAACTCTATTGTTTGACTATAATAGAATTTTCTTTGCATCACACGAAACCACGCAGGATAAAACTTCTTTGTTTGATCATCAATTTTTCAGAAATACAAGAAAATTTTATATACACAGATGTAAGAATAATATGCTGAACTTATTTTGTTTCATTTCAAAATAAAATGAATCGCACATTATATTTGCCCTTTGAAATTTGAATTTAATCTTTGTTTCCATCTAAATGAGCTTAAACAAGCTAGATTTTGATTATGTTCAACTTAGTATCAAAAACTGTTCTACTGAGAAATGATACCGTATAGAAAGGAGTTTTAGTCTACGCTACGAAAACGTGCAAATTTGATTGCACGAAACAGTTGCCTTGCCAATTTTTTGGTTTGTAACAGCATAAAAATAATGTGAATTTTTCGACAAAAAAAATGCTTTTGATAGCTGGATATGCTAAAGTTTCACAATGTTTTTGATTCAATATTTTATGTAGCTACCTGCAATTAAATGGTGTTAGAGGTTCGTATAGCATAGAATGGATATCCAAAAAGCGAAAAAAAAAAAATGTGAAACGTATACTACATTCACTATATCACAGAATGTCACTTATTAAAATTTGCTATTCTTTATTTCACTTATGTAAACATTCCGATCATGTATCTTGAAAAGACAAATTCGAAATCATAAACTATTTAATTCTCTATACATCATAAAATTGAAATATTCAATATACTATTCCGTATCGTTACATAAATCGTTTGTCAAATTCATAATTTTTCTTGTAGATATGTTTTATAAAATAGCATAAAAGCCTGATAATGTAAGACAAACAATAGTTTTGACAATCATTAATTTACAGAATTCATCAAAGTCACAGGACAAGAATTTTGTAAGAAATTATTACGACTAGTTTGATTTTCGCTTTTCTTGGAACTCATGACGGAAACTGTATATTCTTTCGTTTTGAATTTTTATTAATTAATATTTACGGTACTAGTTGTTTCTAGTTTATGAATTTCATTACAAAAACAATTCTGTTTCGACATGAGATCTGATCGAAAATATAAACGACATGATTTGTTTCATAGAGAGAGATCTTCATCCAATGATGACTTTGCCACCTATACTATATAGTAGTTTAAATACAAACAAATACAACTCCAATGTCTTGCTTATATTCTACTAAGATCAATTGTATCTATTATACTGTAGCATGTGTCTAGCAAAATAAGTCCAAGCATTTGTAATACTTCTTTGAACTAATGAAAAACATTATACATATTTTCTACTAGACATTTTTGCATAGAAATCAAGTGCTTTTTCGTGACACCACAGACAATGTTTCAGTGTCTCCTCAATGTACAAAAACTCAAACTCAGGTAAAATATTTAAAAAAAAAATATTGTACAACACTAGCGCTATCTACAAGACTGTACTCTCACTGCAACATTGTGTAATCTTTTTTCAAAGTATAAAATGGTTTGAAAGTGAAATTTATTACGAAGTGATCACAATCAAAAGAATTACAATGGATACTTTAGAATATTTTAGATTTCACATAGAATCTTATCTACTCAAAAAATACATAAGTACTGTTAACACTAATCATTGTTAAATTCAAATAGCTCAATTATTTATCGATTTGGTAACAATTTAAAAAGAGTTCAACTTTACTTGATAGTCTTAAAAACAACCTTTCAAACAGTAAAATCTTACCCTGATTCAGCATGTTTCAAATTGCGCTGGTTGATTTTTATGCAGAAATATTTGCTTTTGTAATGATTCATGAATCGAGCAGACAGTGCATTTTTATTACCTTCTCGTTTGATCTTTGTCAGGAAAGAAAAAAGCAACAAAGTTACATGTGCGTTTCTTGTCGAGTAATCTATCGCCATGTATACGCACATATACAGTGATGGACAAATTTGTCTACGTCCCCTTCTCTAACAATTGCAACTATTTTGCTTGATAGTGAATTAATATTTTAGGTGTATATGTGCGACAAAAAACCTCCAATCGTAAGCATCAACGTTTTTCATTAGTTGATGTATATTGGAGTTATAAATCGAACATTATCTTTATCTTGGCACTTGTATTTTCGAGCAACTTTTATTCGACAGTCAAATGTTGCAGCTATTTTCAGTATAAATTTTGGTGAGAAACCACTTTGAAATGACTTAAGAGTCAATATTCTTCTCATTTCAAACTGAATTTTGACAAAAAAAAACATTCTTCTTTGTCCCAAGCTGCGAGTGTTTAATATGTCTTAAAAAAAGCAATGCTTCTCTTAGAATATCTTGCAAGAAACGTCCTACAACCAAATAAAAGAAGTAACGAAACACGGTTATAATAATCATAGCATTCTCACTTTCAACCTTATTCTAACAACATATTCTCACTCAAGAATGGAAAGGATATTACATACTCTATATATACACTATATATCATCTGTAGATTCGTAAGAACTACATGTCATAAAAGTAAAGGATATAAAAAGAATACACTATCATACAAAATTCTACGGCCCGTCAAGATTCCTATTTCATTTTGAAATTGAGTACTTTTGTTTTTTTAAATCAGATTAAAATCAAATAGACTATTGCATAAGAATTCTTCATTATTTGAACACTAGTAGATTTCAAACAGTATCTTTTTCTGTTCTAAAATCTCTTTTATTTGTAGTTTAATTATTCGTTGTCCTAGTCAACAACAACAACAAATTGTTTTCTGTATTTTCAAAATGTTTATTATAGTCCTTTAGTGATTTATTTCAAGAAAAAGGAAATAAATAAACTATTATTTAAAATCGTTTTGCCTTCTAAACGGCTTTTGTTGTCTTCATGACACTGCTCTTACTCTTAAAACACTATCTAATTGCAGTCATTTATAATAGTTCTATTAGTTAAATAAGAAATCTACTCTCGATCAAATTGTTAACTATTCAAGACGCTTCATGTTGAAAATATTGAATATGAAAAAAAGAAAAACAACACAACCTATTATTTATAACTATCGTCATAAAATTAACAATTATTTTCGCTCTGAATTTTGTTAAGATAAATTAAATAAGATGTTCCATAGAAATCACTAAATCTTCATTGATTGAAATTTTGAATCTTAAATAATCATTCAACGTTTGAGATAAAGAAAAAGGGAGAAGATGACGCGTTATCAAGTAGGTTCCATTTGATTGTTTATAAACTCCATAATCTGCATGCATATCATCAAAGTCTGTTGAACGTCAAGATAAACCATATATGCGAAGATCATCATTCATAACCACTTGTTCAGCCTGTACAAAAACGTTGATAATTCAGTGTTGGAACTAAAATTGATTCATGATTTTCAGCAATAATCTATTCATGTTTAAATGAAAGTTCACTTAACCGTTGATCCAAATCTTTAAATGATTTTCAATCACGACAATGTGGACGTGTGCCTAAGCACAAAGAAAACCCACACCAACATGTACACCAAATCACACATACGTCCACATATAGATCTATACCTATATCAATCATATGCCATCGAGAAAGAAAACGTTAGAACAATGATCAATATGAAAGAATGTTTAACGAAAACGTTGATGATTCATCAGAACTATAAGACTAAAGCCATATATGATTGTGACCAAAACAGCTACAGTCAAAAGTTACATTTCCACTAACAGACACAAATACAATTATTCAAATAGTTTATGGTTTTTAACAAGCAGCATCTTTTGTTTTTCATTGAATTCGACGTTTAATTATTGTTGTTATTCTTAGTATATTCTGTGTTTATTGTTATACCTGTAAACCGCCCTTTGCTGATACTCGTTGCTAATTTATTCATCAACAAATAACTCGTGATGAAACAGTCGTCGATGAACAATGTAAAACAAATGAACCTCAATAACAAGGTACTACTTCACAGTTAATCAACATATAAGAAATAGCATTTATGGTTGATATGAAGCCAAATAGATTCAGTTAAACAATATTCTTCTCTCTTAATTTTTAAAAAATACATGAAATATATCACTAATAAATGCGAACTACATATAATATTTTTAACTACAAAAATAAAACGCATTTACAACTAGGTTTTTTTTTTATTGGAATTATGTTTGAACATTGCCGTAAGTGCCTGGTTGAGCACGATAATATTCTGGAAATGTACGTAATTGTATATATGAAAAAGCATATGCCTTAGCGCCTGTATTAGCAAGTGCATTTTCAATTGATGTACCATTACGTCGAAATTGATTAAGTACATCTTGTAAATCATGTTGATCAATATTATGATTATTTACAAGTAATTGTCCTTGTTCTAATGTAAAACTCATTGATGTACGATCTTTAGCACTTTTACAACCAGTGACTCGTATTCCATATGCTCGACGACAAATCTAAATTGAAATAAAGAAAATGACTAAACATGTCAAAAAGTATATCATACTTTTTCAGCAAGTGGAAAAATATCAACATTTTTTGGTTTGTTCAAATAGATTGTATGTTCAAGTAATTTCATTAAATCAGGTATGTCATCTTAAGAACAAATACAAAATATTCATATGCTTTTTTTCTAGTCTCATACTAATACATTGTTCAAGTATGGAAAAAAAGAAAAAAAAAAGTACCTGGCAAACTATCGACACTTTTATTAATATAGGCTTTGAGTTTGGCTAAATTGTTATAGTTGAGGTCATTTTCAACCTGTGTTGAGCTGAAGAAATGTAACCTTAAAGAACAATTCAATTATTTTTGTTTTTATTTTCTTTTTTATTTCTTTCTATTACTAACGCCTTCATTCGCGCAATTGATGCTCGATGATCAATACCTATATTGAATACGATTGGCACAATACGAATCGATGCACCATCTTTCAATTTTTGTGGTAATTGAGCAAACATATGAGCCGGTAATGGTATCACAACTTTACAATAAAATCTTGTACCGAAAAATCGAGGTTGAAGTAAATTATTATTTTTAGTTGCAGGTACAAAACGTACATGAACATTTTCTAATGCATGAATTGCTTCAACAGAATCTTCAAGCATACCCAATTCATCAGCATCACATGTAAGAAGATATTCGAAAGAGATTAACATTCCTGCAATGAATAAAATAAAGAATGCACAAAAAACAAAATTGAGAGAATAAAATAAAATTGAAATTTTCATTATCTGTCTTTCTCCTCTATTTATAACTTATCAACTTCAATTATCTTTAGTTAATATTGAATTTTATTCCATAAACAAACTATCCAAATATTTATGAAAAAAAAAAATGATCATGTCATTAATTGTATCAATCGCTTCGGCGGTATTACGGATCTATTTTTAGTAGAAATATTAATCGGTCTTTTTGTGGTTGTTGCTTTCGGTAAAACAACAACTCGAGATGATCGTAATTCTGGTTGCATAGGAAAAGTAAGGTATACTGTAGGTGGGGGTACAAGAACAATAGCTGGCCGAGGATAGTTGCTCATTGGAATTCTTTTCGAATTGTCTGTTGCAAATCTATTATCTGCTTTAAGCTTTTTCGAAGATGTCTTTATTGTTGTTGGATTTATTCGCTTGTTTGGTGATGATTTCAATGATGAAGCTAATGAAACCGATATAACTGATGACTCCGATGCTTCATTCTTTGTATTTTGATTAGATTTTAGTCGTCGATGAACACGTTTTGATGATACTCTTTGATCAAGTGATTGATCACATGTTTTAGGTCTTGAAAGTCGAATAGCAGTTTCCATAGTAAATGTTGTGATTGGACTACGAGGATATTGACGTGTTGTAGGTAGACTTTCGGGTATAATTTTTGGTTTAATCTTAGTTGTTAATCGAACCTTTGGTTGGTTAAGATTCTGAATTGAAGTCGATGTTACTGATTGAGAGGTACTTGTTTTGCCTATTACTGGTCTTGTTGTTAATGTTGATGTGCGTGGAGGTGGAGCTGATTCTGTTGTTGCCAAAGAACTTCTTGATGGAACACGATTATAAAATGAATTAGTATCATTTGATGAATAACTTGGTGGTCGATTATGAGTTCGACTTTTTGTTATACGTCGATTAAAATCTTCTACATTTCCGAATGATCCTGTTTGATCAAAATTTTCTGTTGATGTCGTTAATAAACTTTCAGCAGTTTTTCGTTGTTCTTCTTCATCACGTGTAACATCACGTAAGGGATTTTCAATATCAGTAATATTTTTCTCAAAATCTGATATAAAACTAGCATGACGTTGTGATAATTCATCAAAACGATTGAGAAGGCCATCAATCGAGCGCAAAACAGGAATCATAATTATAGGTGTGCGCGTGTGTGCGTGTGTTCGCAAAAATACAGAAGAAGAAAAAAAAATCAAGTGTTGAAGATCAAATAAAAAAGAATGAGAATGTTTGGTGTTTTTTTGTTGCAAAATGCATTTAAATAAAAACATAATACATATTCTATCATTTACATTTTTCTCGCATGCCTATGTACTCACCATTGTTTATGTAAAGTTGCCATGCTTGATCACTTATTTTAACAGATGATAGAAGAACAGTGATTGAGAATATAAGACAAGTTAACTATACAAATAAAAAAAATATGACAATAACAATGTTTATAAAAGAAAATAATTTTCAAGATTAAATAAATATATATTTACCGCCTGAGAAAAAGCAATATCAAAACGTTCACGATAAACTTGAGAATAACGTTCAATTTCCATACTTTCTTTAAATATATATCGCATTATATGTTTACATGTATGACGTTCAAGTTCATCAGCAATAGATTTTAAATAATTTAATTGTGTCATTCCAAATGTTTGTTCATCTTTCTTCATTGATTCTTTGATTTCTTCTAAAAGTTTTTTTGCTTTGTCATGTATAGTATCCTAAGAAAAAAGAAAAGTTTTGTTTATTTCTTGGTTTTTTGTTTTGTTTTAAAACGATATTATTCATATACATACTTGTGATGCAGATACTTCTTCAGCAGATACTTTTGATACCAATGGATTAACAACTATTCGTGATGATGAACTAGCTATTTTATCAAGATCTTTGCTTGAATATTCAAGTAAAGAGACAACCTACGAAAACATTATTTTATTAATTTTTTGCCTAAAATTTCTTATTTATTAGATGAAAATATTTTATAAACATTAAAGTACTTTTTAGAGAAAATTCAAGTAGTTAAAAAAGAAAATAAATAACACTTAAAAATCAAATGAAGTGACACATTCGAGTGATCCACTCGTTTATTGCACGGTATGAGCCAAATATTCACTAAAATATATTTATTAATCATCACCAAGTCGACTTTGTTCTTCAATGAAATCTCAGTTTTTAATAAAAAATACATTAGCAAACTTTTATTCAAAATTTGATACGGAAAAAAGACTTAATCGAATTGCCTTCTTGGTATAATAGAATGAGCCAAAAAGCAATAGAACACTTCTACATTCAGCTTCAAAGGCATTTAAAAAATACATTTTATACTAAATAATCTTTGCAAATACATTAAGAAAAGGTATGTTTTGCACAGTCAAATCTAGTTTTGTTATTCTTGTGTTGCTTAACTGAAAAAAAAATAATCATAAATATTTCTTCTACAGCTTGAAAGTTGATATTACATGATGAAGAATTTTTTGTGAACAAAAGAAATTTGTGTGAAATATAAAGTCAAATTTTTCTGAAACAAGAAATTCTTCATTCGAATCTCAGAGCTCAAAATCGATCGCTCGACTCAAACATTATTCCTTTTCATAAGGAAGATCTTCTATGTAAGAAAACGGAAAACATCTGATTTTGATTGATTTTTTTCTAACTAAAACAAAACAATTAAAATGGTACTAGTTGAATACGATAAAAATCTGATTTTTCAACTTTGAACATAGATTTTATTTGATTTTAAGCTTTCTTAATCGATTTTAAAAAAAAGGATTCAATCGATAAATCTCTATTGATCGATTAAAAAAGACTATAATCAACTGAAGTCTATCTTTAAAATGAAAAAAATCAGGTTTCAATCACAATTAAATAGCGCTATTTTAATCGATTTCATTCTGATTTTTTGTCAAAATTTCAAAAACGGATTTTGCACCTCGCAACTGGTAACAATCAGGAATCTTTATTATATGAACATTTTGGAAGTTTTATTTAGCTAATATATTAGAAGCAGAGAATTTATTCAGTTCAATGACATTCCTCATCTACACATAAGGTCGAGTACCCTATCAATTGCATTAAGTGGCATAAGTTTTTCTCAAGTGAAACAGGATGAACTAGGTACTAAAACTAATAACGTAGCTCAAAATAGTAATGGATCTAACTCTTTGAAATTAATCAGCGAGTATTGTACTCGTGAAAGCTGATGTTAATAGATAATAATCTTTAGGAAGTTGGAGTAGACATGAACACATCTTGGTCTCTCGATTCAATAAATAATTCGATCTACCTCTTTCATGCTGTTTTTTTTTCAAGTATTAAAATTGTTCGACCTTATTTAGCTCGTGATCAATATGACAATAAACTCTTTACAAAGCTCTAATAAATGACTGCAGTGACTATAGGAGTCCATCGTTTAGAAATCCTTTTTGTAAAAGAAATATACTTTTAATAGTGCCATTCTAGGTTGGTCTTGGCGATGCCAAGCCGGACCGGCTCATTAAATAAGGAGACAATTTCGAAGTCTGGCTTAAATTGGTTTAAAATCTGGGCACAAAAGCATTCAAAGAAAATCTATTGGACTTGTTATTTATGTTTCATGATATGTTTTTCTGTTAGATGTAATCTTATCGTAAAACTTACAGCTTGAATAACTCTTTGAAGAGATAATTTAAGTACAGAATGTTCTATATGTGTTGATGGACTTTCAATAATTTTTGTTAAATGATCAAGTGCATCATCAATATCACTATTCAGAATGAGAACATCTTGTAATTTTTCTTGTAAATAACATAAACGTTCATTTGTTTCACGTTCATTAGCTTTTATTCGTGCAAGACCACCATGAGTAAAACGAGAATGATGTACAGCAGGTGCACCTAATGTAACCGTATTATAAATTGATCCTAAAAAATTATTCAATCAATATACAGAAACAAGATTCTTTGTTTTTTTTTTCGATCATATACTTTGTGAAGGATCATCTCCACTACTAACTAATAATTGTTGTAAATGTAAATTCATTGGTACATGAGCAATTTCAGGTTGCATTCGTTCAACAGAACGTCGAAATAAACGTCCTACAAATACAGATGATTGTGAAGAAAAAAAACTGAATATGAATAGCTTAAATATTACCACCACATGCACTTTCATGAGTTTGAACAGCTCCAATCAATTCTGAATAATGTTGAATAAAATTTTTATAAATACGTATACAATTAAGTCGATGAACTTCTTCACTACCACTTAACTAAATATTTAAATAGAGTAGTACAATAATTTGAAATGTAAAACAAAACACCAACCGGTCCTAATTCTTCAGCAAATTGAATAAATCTTCCTGCACGTTTCAAATAAAATTGGCTAATAATCAAATGAAAAAAAAATAGTAAAAATATAACATACATATAATGTTTCCTTACAGATAACAAATCGGTGTAGAAAAATTACCAACATATTCTGACATAAGTTGAACAACATTTAGGGTTTTTTCATGATCTTTTGTTCGAAATTCAAAATGTCGTGCTAAAAAATTACTTGCTATTTGTTGTAAATTGATCTTTTCATTATCAACAAATGATATCATCGATGGTGGTATAACTGCAGCCGGATTTATACTATTAGCTGTAGAATCAACTGCTCTATCAACGAGACTATTGACCAATGAAGCCATCTACAATAATCAATAATAAAAGTCTACTCTATTATAAAATTATCTATTCTGAATACATACATTTAGCACGATCAGTTTATTTTTCAAAATAAATCGATAGTGGAACATATAATTCACATCTAGGTACAAAAAGATAGATAAAAGTTATTGACCTTGTTATCATAATGGCTCACCTTGCTATAAAAAATAACTGGATTATAAAAATCCAATGATAAGATATCAAAAAAAAAAAAAAAAGAAAAAAAAACAGTGTGCGTTTTTTTTTTGTTCGTTATATTGCATTTTTTTTCAAATAGTTTATTTGTTCCGAGAAAAGAATAAAAATGAAGAGAATCAACGACTACAAAACAACAATAATAACACAGAAAACAAAACAATAAATAACCTACTATCGAGTATTTTTCTAGGCTTCATATATTACTTTTTCTTTTTCTTCTTTTATGAGTAATAAAACAACAATTATAGAAATACGATAATAATATATCATCCCTCGTTGGTTTTTTATCTCTTATATAAATAAAGATCGGACAAGAAAACAAAACAAATAGAAATAAAAACAAAATCTTTGTCTCTTTTTTTTTCACAGAAACACACACATCCACAAACACAAAGATTTATATTTATTTATTCATCATTTTCACTTGATACAGCTCCTGTACTAGTTGCATCACTATTTGTTTGTCGAGATTTTCGTTGACTTGGACTTTTTCGTGGTGAACGATCTAGACAATAAAAAAAAATTACAAAATACATTTCTTTTTTTTTTCTGTATGGCCTACTTTGAATAAGATGATGTTTTGGAATCCAATCGACATCATAACTACCTTTAGCTTGTGGATTACCAAGAAAATTTTGTGAACCTTGTTTACCACCGGCTCGTTTCATACGATTTGAAAGTAAATATTGATAAGCCAAAAATCCTAATAAAACTAAAATTGCACCAAGAAATACATAGAGAAAGAATCTAAATTAAAAAAAATTCTTTTGACGTTTGTTTTATTAAAACATCGTTTTTTGAATTCTTACGTTTCTCCATCAAATCCTTCATCAGCATCGGTTAAATTAATTGTTTGATTGAAAACTACATTTTGAAAACGTTTTCCTTCCTAAAAAAAAATTCTAGTACAACAAAGAAAAGAAAAAAAATTTTTTTTTGTTTTCGTTGCATACACTATTTCGATAATTAACTAAAACAACTAAACCCATTGGTCGTCCATTAAATGTTTCACTTGGCATAAATAAATATTCAAACGTTGATTCTAAACTAGGTTCAAGAACTTTGTCCGATCGTAATAAAGTAAAATTTTGAATATAATAACTATAATCTTGTGGATAACGTAATGAACCATCAATCGATTCAATAATAAAATTTTGTGTACCATTATTACGTGTACCAACAAGTAGACGAGTTAATTTACCGGCAATTAATTCTAAAAAGAATTCAATTGTAGAGTTTTATTTATTTTCTTTTTTTCTTCTAGATTTAAAAACAAACCATTTGCTTTTGCTGGTTGAATAAAAACATAAACTGTATGAAAGTCTGGTGATGATGGTATACGATTTGGATCTTCATCTTCTTTTCCTTCCTAAAAAAAAAATAATTTCAAGCAAATATATTTGCCATTTTACGAGAGAAGGTTTGCAAGTGATAAATCGCTTTTAAGTTGAGACTATACTCAATAGATAGAGCCTAGTCAGTAGGTAAGTACTCGAGAGTGACTTAAGCTGTTGGATCTTTGTTAGTGAGATATTGAATTTTAAGTAGAATTTTCTTGCAGGGTGTCAGCTTTCAAGTTAAATCATAGTTTTAAATTTTGCTTTAAGACTTTGCCCATATGATGGCTTCGATTAGACTAACTATTAGAAAAAATTTCACCCATGGTAAAACGTTTATATTTTGAAAAATTCAATATCTCGGAAACACTTTGTCAAGAAATGATGACGTTTTTTCTAAAAGCTAGTCTAATTGGAGCCATTCTATGAGCAAAGTTTCAGGTCGACATTCAAAAGTATGATTATGCTTGAAAACTGAAGTTCTGCAGAAAAAACCTACTGAAAACTCGATATCTCAGCCACAAAGATCCAATAGCTTGAATCATTCTCGAGTACTTACCTATTTTGACTAGACTTTATCTATTGAGTATATTCTCAACTTAAAAGCAACTTATCACTTGACAAGTTTCTCTCGTTAGTTTTCTTTTTTTCATACAAGTATGTCATTTGCTGGTGTTATTATTTCATCTGAACGTAAAACAGGTTCTTGTTCTTGTTCTTCTTCTTCGACTTCTACATCACCTTCGACTTGATCTTCTGTACCATAAACGACTAGAATGCATCAAATTAATCTTTTCTTTTCAAAAAAAATTTCATGATTTGTATTAGGTTTTTTACCTGTAGTAGAAAAAAATAGTAAACCAAAAATTGTTAGAAATGAAAATAATCGAATTATATTCATATTTAATGTTAATATTATGTAGAAGTTATAGAAATTATCAGCTACGACGAAAAACAATATTCAGGATTTTACCAATGAACACGCAAACTTTTTTCTATAACCAATAAAAATCAACTATATATATGACATAGATTACTTTTCTTGAAAAAAAAGAAAAAAAAGAAAAACAAAACTTATAAATTAAAAAAATAAATTTTTCTTTCAAAATAATTTCTTTTAATTTTTCTTTTCTCATTTTATTTTATTCCTGACATCTTTATTATTGTTTTTGATTAAAAAAACAACTTAAACAATGGCGATTTGCTGTTCTTATTGGTTAATTAATATATAAACTATTAATCGGTCGTCCATCATATTTTTTTTTTGCTCAATCAAAAAACTAATATGTCGACACTGTGTCGTTTTGTTTTACCAACAACATTATCAACAATTGAAGAAGCATGTGTAGCTGAATTTAATGAATATAAAAAACGTATGAAAGAAATTTCACATAATAAATCATCAAATAAACGTTTTACAACAACAACTGGAGGAATAACAACAAATTTAACAAATACTCATGATTCATCTCATCATCAAAAAGATCCCATACGAAATCCTGAACAAGCTAAAGAAGTAGCTAAAAAACTTGTACAAAGTGGTGCTATTAAAGTTCAAGCACAAGGTAAGGATCACGGATTTAAACGTGCAACATCATCAAATGCTGGTCAAGAACGTTTGGTTAAAAAAATGAGTTTAACACCAAATACACCATCATCATCACAATCAATATCAAATCAAACTAATCCATTTCAATCGATTCCATTTATTAGTCCAAATTCTACACCGAAATTTGTAAATACGAATTCTCATGAAAACAAACGACTTGTTGTTAATTATGATGATACAGACAATTACTAGTGATTTTGTTCTTTTTGCTTTATATATGTAAATATATTTCTAGATTGAAAGAAAAAAAAAAATAATTTTTTTATCTCGAAATGAGTCGAACAGCTTCAGCCGGTTTCGATCGTGATATAACTATCTTTTCACCAGAAGGTCGACTTTATCAAGTTGGTTAGTATTTCTTTTTTCTTTTTGTTTTGAAGAAAAATTTCTTTCGATAAATTAAATAATTTATTTTATATTTATAGAATATGCTTTTAAAGCAATTAATCAAGGTGGTTTAACAACGGTAGCTATTCGTGGTACAGATTGTGTTGTTGCTATTGCTCAAAAAAAGATTCCAGTGAGTATTCTTTGCCAAAAAATAAAAATAAATTGAAAAGAAAAATTTGTTAAATTTTGAATGTATCAAGGGATATTTCGTAAATCTCATCAAATAAGATGGAACAACTAATTTCTTTTATTAAATGTCATGCTATGGGACTGAATAGATCGAGCTGTCCCATGAGACATTCGTTTTTTTGGATCATTGTCTCCAATGCTTGTCAAAGATGTGGGTGACCATAAAAATTCTTTTTCACAAACATTTCCTCCTAATAAAAAATTAGTTTATGTGTGTCACAAAATGTGCCGGATAGAACAAGGGTAAGACAATTTTTCTTAGTGAGAGTACAGAATACGAAAAAAAAAGCTTACACTACACATGTCTAATGTGAGTTTCAGTAGCAAGAATATCTTAGTAAAAATAATAGAAAATAAAACAGATAATATGATTTCATGCTTTTAAAAAAGATTGTGTCATTGAAGTTTTCTGTGTAAAAGATTGAATGAAATGTGCTCTGTAAGAGACGCTAGAAATTCTAGTTTGTCTACTGAACTTGGCAGATATACTGGAAAACTAGAGAAGAAGATCAACTGCGCTTTTATCGATAATTTTTTTAAATTTTATTTTAACCTGTTGGTTACAAGGTTTTTGGGAAGATGACAAAAGATATTGGTTTGTTCGTAGAAGCGTGGAATTGAATATATGCATCGAAGGAAAACAGGGAATTGCATTAAGCTTCAGCCAACACTATAAAATAAAATATTTGTAGACTCGACTAGAGTTGCCCAAAATCTTCGGGAATATTTCGAATAGGTCCATGTGTATTCCTCTGGTTCCATATTATAATGTAGATCTAATAAAATTGAACGTCTGGTCTTCTGTATGTTTAGAATTTCGGCAGTAATCGTAACTTTATGGAGCCATAATGGTTCTAGGATTCTACGTCATCTTATAGATCTCTGTTGAGTTTAGAGTCCGTCGGGTTCAAAATTTTTGGATTCGGATCTGGGATCAACTTGAAGGGCTCTAGTTGGGTTTCACAGAGCTCCAAATGACTCTGGTAGAGATAGAGCCAATGATTTCTCATCGATCGCTTAATTCATAATTTCTTGTTTTCTGTTTGATATACGTGAATAGTGATATTAGATAATGATGCTCTGATACGAAAATCGTAAGGAAAATAGAGAATATTCTATGGCCGAAGAAATCGAGTAGATTTCTAAAAACTTAACCAATATATATTGTTCTGTAACCAAAGGGTTAAATAATGTAATATTAAATCTTTCAATCTACTAGGATAAATTACTTGATCCATCATCTGTTACTCATTTACATGCTATTACACCAACTGTTGGATGTTTAATGACTGGAATGGTTGGTATGTATTCATGATTGAATATATTTTTTATCTTGAATATGATTATTATTTTAAAATCATATAGCCGATTCTCGATGGCAAGTACAACGAGCTCGATATGAAGCAGCATCATGGAAATATAAATACGGTTATGATATTCCTGTTGATGCTATGTGTCGTCGTATAGGTGATATTTCACAAGTTTATACGCAAGAAGCTGAAATGAGACCACTTGGATGCAGTAAGATTATTAGAATTCGCTTATTTTTTTTTTGTCGAAATACAATATATATCAATAAATATATATATATAGGTATGATTTTATTTGGTATGGATGCAGAAAAAGGTCCAATGTTATATAAAACTGATCCAGCTGGATATTTTTGTGGATTTCGTGCAACAAGTGCTGGCGTAAAACAAACGGAAGCAAATAATTTCTTAGAAAAACGTATTAAGAAAAAATCAGATTTAACTTATGATGAAGCTATTGAAGTAAAGATTTTGAAATATATGAAAAGAATCTTAATAATTTATGTTTCGTTTTTTTTTGTTTTAGTTGGCTATTTCAACATTAGCTAATGTACTTTCAACTGATTTAAAACCAAGTGAAATTGAAATTGGTGTTGTTACTAAAGATAATTTTAAATTTCGGTTTGTTCTTTTTTTCTATTTCAATTAATTAATCTAAATAATTTATTTATTTTTTTTAGAGTATTGGCAGAAAATGAAGTAGAACAACATTTAACACGTATAGCTGAAAAAGAATAGACAATATTTGAATTTTTTCAATGATCATAACTTTCAAGAAAATCCAGAAATTGTTGTTATTTGCCTAGCCTTTTTCTTTTCTTTTGTTTTCTTTTTTTTATTATTGTGATGAAATAAAACACCCTTCATTCTATCAAAATATCTTTCATTTCAGATATTAAAACCGTCATTATATGGATGGAGACGGTTAATATATTCTTTTTTATTTATTTGACAGCAGTATTACCATTCAATGCAATCACATCAAGCCCAACTGGACGTGTTTTATCAAGTCGAAGTGATCCGTTTATTCGCGATCGTTTACCAAAAATTGAAATGAACGCAACAAGTCATTCAATTGTAATGACACTTCATCCAGCAGCAATCAATGATGAAACAATAAAACGTTTTCGTTTACAATATGGAATTAATTTTCCTTATCAACATACAATTTATATAAATAAAAATCAAACTTCAGTATTTATTGATAAACTCGGTAGAAAACGAAAAATCTTAGAAAAAATAAAAGAATATTGAATATCTTTTTTTTTTCTTTAGAACCAAATCAAAAATATATTTTTTCATTAATTGCACTTAATGAAAATAATGATACAGTTGTTCCGGAACAATTCTATGATTTTCAAATGCCATCAGAAGGTAAATTTAAATACATTGAACACTTCTCTATTTTGAACTTGAACATTATTTTTACAGTCTTATTTACTATTCTAATCTCTTTTAAATGAATGAGCGTGTACTTTTTTTTTTTAATCCCTCTTCTCTTTATCATTTCTGCCTAATGCATTAAGACTACAGTTCATTGTTTATTAGAACCGTGAATATCAGAGAAAACAAGGATGTTACAGCATCATCTTACATTAAACAAAAAGATTCAATTAATTAAGTGTTCATTTAAGAGAGATTTTGTTGTAATTTACAATAAAAATAAAATATTTGATTTTTTTTTGTAAGATGATGATCGTCAACCACCAAAAACTCCACTTGAATTAAATTTAATACCACATTCGAAAACATCTGTTCTTCTTCAATGGACTGATGTAGATTTTCCAAAAAATATCCGTTTACCATCATCACGTCGTTATAAAATTCAAATAAATGAATTAAATTCTAATCAACAAATAATTAAACAACAAGAAATATTAACAAATAATGAACAATCATATTTAATTGAAAATTTAAAACCATTAACTAATTATGAATTTGCTGTTCGAACAATTGATGGTGATCTTGAAAGTGATTATTCAATGGCAATTGAATATTCAAATGTTATTTATCCAATAAAACAATTAAATATGATAACAAATAATGATCCATCAAAAGTTACATTAACATGGCAAGTACCTGATGATATAAATGGTATTAAATCATTTAATATTTATTATAATGAACAAGATGAAAAAGGACAAGAACAAAAAATAACTGTACCAATTGAAATAACACAAGTAACTATTTCAAATTTAAAAGCAAATACAAAATATTTATTTAAAATTGTTTCTGTTAATCAATTTAATGATGAATCAACACCAGAAACAAGATTATATAAAACACCTTATGGTAAATTTTATAAAATTTGTTTTTTATAAGAATTTATAAGAATTTATTTTTATTTTTTTTAGCTATTGATACAAATCATATAGAATCAAATAAAAATACAGGTATGTGGTTTTTGTTTTGCTCATTTTATCGAAAATTAACAGAGAATAAGCAAGGTTGCTGACTAGAATTATAACCAATTGTAGAATTTGTCACGCATGATGGATGAGTGAACTAGTTTTAACAATAGATTGATATTTAATTTAGTCTATTAGATTTTTTAGAGCAGAAAATTCATTATCTCAGTCGAGGAAACTATCTGAACTATAACTCGCCATTTGAGCTCATATTGAACTCACAAGGAAGTTTCGGGAAAACTAGACAATACATAAAAGGGTTCATGCCCATAGGTCTCTCTGAAACCGAGTTATGACCGTTTTACTGAACACTGGATGACGCAAATAGATTATAAAATAATTCAGTTTTTATTAATTTGCATCAATAGTTTTGATAGAATCCACAAGGATTCATTTGAGTCTACTACTGTTAACAACAATGTGCGTGTAGACAAGTTCACACTTTCGTTAACAGTGATAGATTCTTTAAATAAGTCTCTTGTATAACATATAAAGATTTTGTAATTCATTTGCATTATGAATTCTTACACTGAAATTCCAATCCATTTGCAGGTATTTACCGAAAAATTAACTAACGGAATTCGGACGTAAAGTGTTGCCGATAGATAAATCTAATGATCCTTGGAATATAATGAAAGTTTCAGCCGAAAAGAATATTCCTTTGTCGAGATATTGAATTTTCAAGTAAACTCGATTTTTATGACAAGCAACTATCTCGAACGACGGATTATAGTTGGAATAGTACCTTTGTTAATTTAAAGAAAAACAATCTTTAGGTTCTTACTTAATATTTTAAAGCAAAACACAAGAAATATATTATTTATTAATTTGTTTAGATCAAAATTTATTTGGATGGCCATCAATGGGTTTATCAAATAATTCATGGCTTCTTATTTTAATTGCATTCAGTATTGCATTTTTATGTCTATTCTTCTGTGGTATTATAATTTGTTCAAAAACAAGTTGTTGTTGTTGTTCTTGTTGGTCAGGTAATAAAAAACATATTCATAATTCTCCAACACATAGTCATCAACGACAATATTCTCCAACAAGTAATACAGCATCATCATCATTAATAAAACCAACTGATTTATGGGCTGGTGCTGATTGTTTATCACCACCAACAGCAACAATTCGAAATTCGAATACGACTGAAAGACATTATGAAACATCATCAACGGCTGGTAGTGGAACATTACAACGATGTAATCATCATCATCATCATCATCATCCTCTTTATCATCATACACAAGAAACACAACCATTAACAAGTAATATTGAATTAAATAATGATCAACAACGACATTCATATGTACCATCAAACGATGGTTCAAGTTCAATCGATGGAAATACAAGTAGTTTTCCTATAAATGGAAAATTTAATACAAGTATACGTACAAGACCTATTGCTGTTGGTGGATCGTTTGAACAACAAACACAAAAGAAATCTATGAAAAATTTACGTATGTTTTAATGTTCATCTTATTTATTAGATTATTAACAAATTATTTTCTTTTATTTAGCCATGGGTACTGCATTTATTATGAATCATACAAATGTTGCTCAACAACAACAACAACATGTAACTGTTCGACCTATTCAACAAAAAGTTCAATATGTTGTTCGACCTAATGAACAATCACACATGATTGGATCGGGTACAATTCTTTTTTTTTAAATCAATAAACTTAAATCTAAATCATTGTTGTTTTTACTTGTTTGTTTGTTTGTTTGTTAAGGTCCATCATCACCTGATTATCAACATTCACCATCGAATAGTCATTGTAGTTCAAATCATAATCCACCATCAATTCAATCAATTCCTATAATAGGAACTGGTCTTTATGATAGAATATCTAATTCAAATAATAATAGTGAAAATTCAGATAATCAACGTGCACTTCTTCTTCCATCAAAACCAAATTTACGAAGCTTTACTGTACCTGTTGCTCCACCAATTATTCCACCACCACCATCAATTACAAATAAACAACAACAACAAACTACAACTATACAAACAACATCTCAATGTAAATTTATTATACCGAATTAGCCAAAATTATAGAATCATTTGTTCGAATGCAACTGTGTGATAAGTTTCGACTATTTCAATTCTCTTATGTATAGAACAAAATTAAAATGATCGAAACTTATTACACAATTCTATTCGAACCAATGGTTCTATACTTTTGGCCAACACTATATTTATTTCTTGAAAATAATTTTTTTTTTTTGTCTTTTTAGATAAATCTCCATTTCGTAGTCCGAATCGGCCATTATTAAATAATTATACAAAAGAAACGAAATCAATAGATACTGATGAAATTGATAAGAATCCTGCTGATGTACTTGAAGACGTTCGCAATCAATTGGGCAATTTAATGAAAAAAGATTTTCAATGTTAGATATTCATTTTTTCGCTTTCTTTCTTCTCAGGGATTTACTTTTTTTTTATTATTAATATTGTCAATGTGGTGCTAGATATCAAATTTATTTGCTTTTTTTTCTTCCGTGCAACATAATCTTCTCATTTCTTGTCAGACATTGTTCTATCTCTTGTACAACACTGATATATATATATATAGTCAATTCGTGTATGTCTTGTAATATTTACGTCTATCGACAAGTTTTCTTTTTTCTTTTTTTATTTTAGACGTAAGAAGATAGTTTAATAAATCGAAAACAAAATTCTTTTTTTGCTTTCTTTTTAAGATTTTGTAATTATTTTCCCAAATGCCTCGATATGCACAATTAGTTTTAGTAAGTTTTGAAATAATTTAAAAATTTCAATTCAATGAGATTATTGTAGGGACCAGCTGGTTCAGGTAAATCAACATATTGTAGTTCAATGGTTAAACATGGTGAAGTAATTAAACGAACAATAAATGTAATTAATCTTGATCCAGCAGCTGAACATTTTGATTATCCAATTTTTGCTGGTAAATTTTTGTTTTTTAGTTTTCTTTTTAAATTATGAAATAAAAAAAATTTTATTTAGATATTAGAGAATTAATTGAAATCGATGATGCAATGGATGATCAAGCACTTCGATTTGGTCCAAATGGTGGTCTTATTTTTTGTATGGAGTATGTTACCATTTAAAGATTAAAAATAAAAAGATGTTTCTTTATTTTTTGTAGATATTTTGAACGAAATCTCGATTGGTTACATGAACAGTTAGGTGATGAAGAAGATGATTATTTTTTATTTGATTGTCCCGGTAATTAAATTCATTATTTTGTTTTCTTTATTGATTTCTATAAATGATAGGTCAAATTGAATTATATACTCATGTACCAGTAATGCGTCGTGTTGTTGAGCAATTACAAAATTGGAATTTTCGTGTATGTGGTGTATTTCTTGTTGATGCACAATTTTCTGTTGAACAATCAAAATTTTTAAGTGGAATGCTTACAGCATTATCATCAATGATTCAACTTGAAATACCATTTATTCATGTTTTATCAAAAGTTGATCTTCTATCAAAACGTGATAAAAAACAATTGAAAAAGTATTTATTTTTAAATTATGTTTAATTGTATTGTTTCTTTCTTTTTATTTTTGTTTTTGTTAGATTTATGGATCCTGATGTATATCAGTTAGCAAACAGTGAATTATCGAATACATTTCATGGTCGTTATAGTCAATTGAATAAAGCAATAGCAAGTGTGATATATGATTATAGTTTAGTGAAATTCTATACATTAGATATGAGTAAAGAAGATTCTATAACAAATTTATTAGTCGAAATTGATTTAAGTATACAATATGGCGAAGATTTTGATGTAAAAGAACCTAAAGAAATTGAAGATAATAAACAAGATGATGAATAATTCGTGTAATTTTTCTGTATTTTGTTTTTTTTGTTTTGTACAGAAAAAAAAAATAAACTAAAGAAATGTTACCAATCAGAATTTAATGACGTTATTATTTGCTTTATGTGAAAGGAAGAAAGAGAATGGAGGTTATTGCACCATCGCAAATACATACACTTAATAGACGTTTTATCATATTGCCGATTGTTTTTCTTTTCACTTTTAGATTGCATACAGTAAAAATAGTCATGTCGAGTAAAGCATGTAAATGTGGTGGAACAGAGATCGATACGGATCGAGCGCGCGGTCTTAGTGTATGTATGCAATGTGGTGAAGTTATTGAAGATACAATTATTATTAATGAAGCTGAATTAACTGAAACAAGTGGTGGTGGTATACAAGTTGTTGGACAATGGTTATCAAATGATGATGTTCGTGGTGCAAGTGCTGGTGGTATGATGGGTTTTAATATTCGAGAATCAAGACAAATAACATTACATAAAGCTCGTCGCGGTATAACAGATATTGCCAGTAATATGCGTATGAATCATCATTGTATTGATGCAGCATTTAAAGTATGTTTGAAGTTTTTATTTTTTCTTTTAAAATAATTTTGTGGATTGTTTTTTTTTTTTTATTAAGATTTATAAAATGGCACTTGATCACGGATTATCTCGTGGAAATAAATCTAGTCATTTACTTGCTGCTTGTTTGTATATTATTTGTCGAACAGAAGGTACTCAACATATTTTACTTGATTTTTGTGATCATGTTGATGCTGATATAAGTGTATTAGCACGAATTTATTTACGATTAGCACGTGAATTATGTATTAATGTTCCACATACAGATCCATCATTACTTATACCACGTTACGCAGCTAAACTTGATTTTGGTGATCGTACAAATGCTGTTTCTAATACAGCTTTACGTATTGTTCAACGTATGAAACGTGATTGGCTTAATATTGGTCGTCGTTCATCAGGTCTTTGTGGTTCAGCATTATTATTTGCTGCACGTATGCATAATTTTAATCGTACAATTCAACAAATAGTTGATGTTGTTAAAATATCAAAAGCAACAATAATAAGACGTTTACAAGAATTTGAAACAACACCAACAGCACAATTAAATATGAAAGAATTTGACACAATTGAACTTGAAGAAGAACAAGATCCACCAGCTTTTTCAAAAGCTAAACGTATGACAAAACTTGCACAATATGAAGAATCATTTAATATTGAACAAATTGAACGTGAAATACTTGACACACAAAAACAAATTGATGATCAATTAGAAAAATTATCTAAACCACGTGGTCAATTAGCTAAGTATGTGATTCGTGTTTTTTTTTGTTGTTTTTTGTCATATTTATATTTTATTTTTAGATATGCAAAATATGTTGATTTAGAAAAAAATGTTTTAGGTACGGAAGAAGATGATTTAATTCAAAAAGTTTTAACAAATAAAAAATCAAAACGAAAACAATCAATCGATGAAGATGATGAAATTTCATCAACAATGATAACAACTGAAACGGAACCAGCACCAATCGATGAGAATGATATGAAATGGGCTGCAAATTATATTGAAGAACAACAAACACAATTAATTCTTTCATTATTCGATAATGATGGTAATCAATTAACGAATAATAATAATAATGATGATGATGATGAACAACAAAATAAAGAAGATGATTTTAAATCTCTTCGACCATCTTTAACAACTATGGGCATTGGTAAGTTATTCATTAATGATTTATATTAATACTTAATATGATTTTTAATAATTCTATTCAGAACCAGTAACATCATCTTTAAATTATTCAAAAGATAATATTAATTCTACAACATCAAGTATAACTTATCATCATCAAGTTGTACTTGATTTTCCTGAATGGCATCCATCAATTGATTTATCGAATGAAGAACTTGATTTAACTGGTATTGATGATAATGAAATTGAAGAAATGATTTTAACACGTGATGAAACAAAACTTAAACTTAAATCTTGGCTACGTGAAAATAAAGATTGGTTCTTAGAAGAAAAACGACGTCAACGTAATAAAGAAGCTGCTGAACAAAAGAAAACTGGTTCAAATAGTATGACAGCAGCACAACGACGTAAACGTAAGAAGAAAGCAGCAACAATGGCATTGAATGAATTAAATAAATCAACAAATACTACTAATACTCATCATCAATTAGCTGGTTTTAATTCATTGACACCAGCTGGTTTAGCTGCTGCAGCTCATTCAGCACTTGAAGCAGAAAAAAATTCACAAGATAAACGTATATCAAGTAAAATTAATTATGATGTATTAAAGAGATTGACAATGAAAAAAGATGGAACAGGACAAACGTCATCATCACCAGCAATGGCAAATACCAATGAAGCTGAAAGAACTACTTAAATCCATTTTATTTTCGTCTTTTTGTTTCTTTTTTTCTATTGTTTTCACTCTGCTCATTTTTTCTAGATAATAATGATTGTTTTTCGTTCGTTTTCAAAAGTATGATTGTACAAAAAATAAAAAAAAAGAATATTGATCTGTTTTGTTTATAGAAATACCGGCTATAGAAAAAATTTTAACATTGTACATTGTGTTATAACGCAATGAAGTATAGGAGTCTTAATTAAATCGTTGAAATTATGTGTTAAAGCTACTAGCTTATTCACTTATGATAGGAATATGATTAAGAAAGCAATGCGATGATTAGATTTCAATTATTTATTGATTATTCGTTATCAGCTTTTAATAATCATCAAGCTAAATGGCAGGCTATTTGGTTCGAAAGTTTGATCGAGTTTGGCCGATTCTTAAACACAATAAATTGCTCAAGCATGATCGAACCGGTTTTCATTCCTATGCTTTTATATAACTTAGTAGTATGAAAAAGTAAAATTGTTTTAAAATGTCGAGATCTCACTATTCTTGGGCCACGTTTGAATATGAAATCATACCCGATACTCGAACCGACATTATTTTTCATGTCCGTCACATGAATCCATGCTCTAAGTCGAGTCGAATGGCCAGTACTCAGTCCGATTACAGAACACAATTATTAAATCATAGTAAAGTCTATATACTTTCCGTAACTTTATAATTTAAGATTTTTAAAAAAATGATTTTTCTTGATTTGTCTATTTTTGTATCGATCGATTTTATTCGAACAAGTTTTTATGAAAAAGATCGAACTGATTTGATAACAACAAGCACATAAATAATAGAGATCTTTCAAAATTTGTACCAAAAAACAATCGATATTGTCGATAGAGTCTCTTATGATTCACTATAGTTTTAATCATTCGATGAAATATATTTAATACGAAATGACAGATGAATAGACAATGATAAAAGAAAATGATTTGAGATTTTCATAAATATCTATTCATATTATTAGTCAAAAAAAAACAAAAACATCAGCGAACAGTTTATTTTACTTTTGCATTCTTTACAAAATTGTTTACTTGTTTACAAATAAATTGTTGTTTTATGTTTAATTTTACTTTTGATTAACAATATAAATAGATATTCACGAAATGGTTCAAATAAAAATCTTTTTATTCGTATCTATCCTTCTTTTATTGTTTTAAGGCAAGTCTTTCTTATCTCTTAGTTGTATATGACATATATGAATTAATTGAAAAATTTTTTACAAATAATTCATAGGCAACTTTTTTTTTGTAAATATTATGAAAATTATTTAAACTGAAATTCTACTGGAATAGGATAACATTTTTCAAAATTTTTTTTGTAATTATGAAAAAAAACTTCAAATAATTGTAATGGATGTATTACTTTCTCAATTTTACGACATAACATTAAGATGTAATTTTCCAGTGAGTCATAAAAAATTGGATGTGTCCATTAAATCTTTAATGTTTATTATATCATATTTCATATTAAACGTAAGAAATTGCGAAAGTCTCATCTTTCTATTCACCAACTATAAAAAGGTAAGATACATAAGGTAGTATTGCATTCTACTCTAGGTATTTGTCATCATGGTGTGTTTTGTTCATGATCATCATTTTCTTTCTAAATTCCATGCTGCTATCAATCAACTACGGAAAACAAATGAATTTACTATCTTAACATTACGACAACTGCCAAAACGATGTTGTTCATGTCCTGAGAAAAGAAATAATATGGTATCTAAAACAATAGAATCATCCTTAAAATCAATGGATATTAATGAATTACGACTTATTTGTCTTCGACTTGATTTAAAACAATATATTGCTACTCATATCTTATCATCACCATCAAAAATATGTAATTATACAATTTTATCCTTTCCTACTTTTTCCAATTCAAAAATGCAAGATATCATATCAAATAATTTTACTGTTCAACACGACAATCAACTGCGTACTTTACAAAAAATGCATCATGTTAGTCTTGAATTTGTGACATCGAACACATCGCAGGAGTTATTCAATGAAATTGCTCAAATAAAATTTGATATAATAGCTAAATGTTCAAATTACTTAGAAGCAATTCAAGCTATTAACGGTCTTTGGGTTATTATTTCAACAAAAGATCAATCACGTGTTGATATTGTGGAACATATGCTTCAGCAACAATGGATCCAATTCATAGAGAACATTTCCATATACACTACACAAATGTTATACCATTGGCAACAGCATCAACGTTCAAAAGTTATCAACAATAAACATTTGAATCTCGTGCAATCTAAGATTAATAAACAAAAGAAGTCAAACAAACAAGCAGCGAAACTATCCACACTTTTTCAAACGTCAAACGTCATAGAAGAAACAGCAGACGCATCGGATGAATTAGAAAATGAAATACATTTTATTAGCGAATGTTCGTCTGATGAAATGTTAATGATGACCAATCCACGATTCAACTTTCTTTTCAATCGATATGACAATTCTAATAAATTTAGACGACCACGCACCCATCGACGACAACATATGTTGGCTATTGCTATGGCTGCTTAGATATTGTATCAGATAAAATAATTAGTCAAGACAGAAGAATTTATTCATGTGTTAGATAAATATGTTTATATTGATGATATTATTTATTTTTGATTTTTATCCATGCGAGTCTAAACATTTGAAATAGTATATGTAAAATAATAAAAGCTCGTCAGAAACAAAAATTTCTATTCTAGATACTAGTCAAAAGGTAAGCCAACTTGAAGTGCTTGCATCATGATGAATGTGAAAAAATAAATTGATCGATCTTATTGATGAATTTATAGAAAAATTTTTGAATTTGTGAGAGAAGTACAAGATGAATGTTTTATCATGTTAAATTTATTGCTACTCTTGAAAAGAAATGAATTGACTTGTAGAACATTGATGATAGATTTCATTCTAAATAATTCTTCTAGTAATGAAAGATTCTATGCCGTCAATTATCTACAATTATTTGAACGTTTGATATAAGATATGTAAGTATCTATCAGATATCAACTAGCTTCGATTCGAGTCCGGATATAAGATGGATGGGTTCGCTTTCGAAAAGTTGTACCTGTTAGAGCCCTGCACGGAGGCAACTAAATTTTTTGTCGATAATTCAATTTTAACATATGAACTTTTTTTAATCGTAGGTTTTGTTCTCTGATATTTGCTGTACACATTGATGCTTTTTGAAGTTTCCAACAATGTCTTATAGAGACATCCGGACACGAAACAAAGTCGGAGTAAAATTCAATTCCGAATTTTTTCGACTCCGACTCTCTTTCATGTCTATAGACCTTGATAAGATGTCGTTGGAACCTTCAAAATACGTCACTTTCTACAGTAAATATTAGAGAACAAAACCTACTATTCAAAAAAAGCTTAGTGTTAAAAGTGAATTTTCGGCAAAAAATTTAGTTGGCTCCGTGCAGGACACTAGTCTGAAATGAGATACGACAAGTTTTAAGATTTATTCTATGAATATTTCCTTGTTTTTTTCAAAAGTTGACTTTTCTTGATTGAAGTCAATGATGGTAGTTCAGACTAGTATTTGGTAACATGATCGATTTGAAAAAAGAAAAGCATAGCCATTCGAGTGCACTAGAATAAAAATATAGAAACTTTTTTTGCTATACAGCTATTTTTACTCCATCGTATATGCAAACAATAACATGAGGATACGAGGAAGATTTCAAGTACATAATGATAAAAACCGAGTCATCGTAGACCAAAGATAACAACAAGAAAAACTAAACGAAGAGAAAGATTGTAAAGAAAAAAGAAAAGAAAATCTTTGCAACGAAGAATACTAACGATAACTTTCAAAAATGAAATTATGTTTGGATTTTTAAAGCAAGAAATTCAGTCGTTTACACATTTGACTATCGTAACACATATAACTTTTCTTTCTTTTTCTTTTTGTTTGTAAATATAATTTTTAGATTTCTAACAACAAGCACATCTTTCCTCAGTCATGAGTAATAAAATATCGTCTCCAAACAGGATAAATTTCTCTTTGACTAATTATCATTCTATTGTAGCAAATGATAACAAGAATAAAGAAAGTACTATTGTTCTCTGGTTTGATTCCAATATAAAATCTTATAAAGATATAGAACAAATAAAAAATCGTCTACAAGAAATTGATGTTGATGTTGTCTTTCATACTGAATTCGACTAATATCTTGATTTCACTCGATTTATTAATAAAGAGAAGATATTTTTAGTTATTTCTGGTTCTAGTGCTACTGAAATTTTATCATATACTATTAAATTTCATCAAATCGATTCTATTTTCATTATTTCAACTGAAAAATTAAAATATGAATATTTAACAATTGTTTATCCAAAAATTCTTGATATTTATACAGATTTAGATATCTAATGTGCATGTATTCGATAAGAAATTGATTTTATTAATAAACAATTACTAATATTTCGTTTATTTAATCCACATCAGATATTATCAGAATATACATCGAAAGAATCAGCCGAATTTCTTTAGTTTCAATTTTTTAGTCATGTCCTTTTTTGCCTTTCACATTATCAACAAACAAAAAAACCTAATGAGTAAGATGTACCAACAATATTAACATGTTAATTTGACAGAACAAAGATTAATCGATGAATTTGAACGAGAGAATATCGTTCAGAAGAAGGTATTCGTTGATATTTAAAACAATTATTTATTTCTAAATTGATGACTAAGGTATTGAGAACTCCAGATATTGATCAATTACATATGATTCGTTTCTTTATTGATGATCTAACAGAAAATATTGCATGTGAACATCAGAAAATTCTATTTTGCATATGAACAAATACTGACTGTTTATCGAGGAACAAAATTAACAAGAAAAGAATTGAAGAAACTTTAAAAAAAATGAAGGTACACTCATCTCTATGAACGGCTATTTGTCTGCTCAGGAGCTATTTGGAAATCACGTGATCAGTTGGAGGAAAGAGGAGAGGGTCGTGAAAGTATCACTAACTATTACAGGGGAATCAGATGATCGTTCATGTAATTAACACTACTTTGTAGTTACTTTAAAAGAAACACCTATTTACATAAAAGAGCCTCATTTTTCAGCCAATTGTTTTTAATTTTCATTCAAAAATTGTTTTGCGATACAGATTTTCCTAGAACATACCTAAAGTCTAAGTCTCATGTAATGTTGAAAGGTGAGACTAGTAGAATCACTTTGCTTCCAAATTTCTATAAGATCTAATTAGATAGTCACTATTTCAAGCGTTACATCAAATCATGCATAGAGAAAAACACGATAATATGAGCTGATGGGTAATTAGGCTTTGTGACAAATTCAAAAAAACTATACCTCTAAATCTAACGTTGGCACGAACAGCTAACATTGAGGAGGGGGAAGTTATCGCGATTTATTTGTTCTATGAGAACGCAAGAAAAATTTCGGCTCCGCTGAGAACAAACTAAAAGTTTTCTTGATTGAAGTGGAGAAGGGGCGTCACACTTCCGATATCTCCAGTCGGACCATCTTTATCTGTACCTCTACGGAGATATTACAGATATTAGAGCTATCATAACTATCAGATATAAAAGTAACAACTCAGATCTTCAAGGAATGCGTCGACTCAGATAATTTAAATATATCCTAGAAAATATGACTATCTTTAGGTTGAAAACAGTTATCTGCAGGAGTGGCTCAAGATTATGTAATCAGAAATGGATCCCGAGATTATCACATATGATCACAAGGAAGGGTAGGATCGAAAATACCCAAAAAAATCATCAATTAATTTCCGAAATGCCCCTAATTGGCATTACTCATCAGCTCTTGATGTAGCTATGGAACCAACCAAATGAACTGATGTAGTATGAATACTTTTCTAAATTGGATGTAATATTTGAGAATTTGGTGAAAATATCATCTTTGCTGATATTGCTCAATACAGTGAATACCCTCATATACAAGAAGTATTATTCGATGTAAAAACTACTTTTCGATTGAAAAATATTCAACGTTTTTGACAAATATGGTTAGTAAAAATAAATGTATCGAATGATGGACAAAAAATTGTTACATATTATCTTGAAGAAAAACATCTCAGAACAGAAGAAAAAAAGTATGTTTATTGCTTTTGGACGTTTAATATGTAATTTTTGCCAATATGACAAAGCACAAAAGTATTTTGAACGATTGTTAAGTAATCCTAATGGAGACGATCATGCTTGGATCGACTTCAATCTTAGTAGAATATCTTGATTTTAAAAGTGAATAGAAGATTACATAAGAATACTATAATCGCGCATATAGTCGAGCAGTGAATGCTAAATCACCACTTTGGAATGATGCAGTTAATATGCTTAACAAACTTGATATTACCTTACATAATCAAGGGAAAAATGACAAAGCTCTTAACCATTATCAACGAGCTTTGAAAATACAAAAGAAATTTAATTCTTTTGACCATGTCGATAATCCTCGAATTCTTAATCATATTGCATTTATTCTATATATACCAGAAAACACAAATGATGCTCTTCACTATTATAAACAAGCGTTAAAAGTATTAAAGAAATTTCATTCTTCTTTTCAAATCGATATTGCTCATAATCTAAACAATATTGATAATATTCTATATCAACAAGAAATGTATGAAGAAGCTCTTAATTACCATCAAGAAACGCTCAAAATTCGAGAAAAATGTTATCCTTCTATTCATGTTGACATTGACGATAATTTGAATAATATCAGAATAACTTACACACATATACAGCAATCAGAAATATCTCTTGATTATTTACAACATGCTTTAGCCATATATGAGAAAATTTTACCACCGAAACATACCAATATAGAAACAGTTAAAAGAAATATTCGTTGTATTGCTGCAAAAAAGTAAATAATTATTTGAATTAAATTGTATTTGCAATCAACTTCATAGCTATTAAATCAATGCTTCATGCATATAAATAATACTTAATTGATATATTTTTCCATAAATTTTTATTGTGTGTAAAAAAAATAGTGTGTCACTATACGTTTCGATGAAATATTCCAATGTTCGTGATACAATGCTGTTACCTTCATCGTTTCGAATATGAAACTCGAAATGTAAACTTTTCTTTACTAGTAGAAATCAGTTAACAATCGAACTGAATAAATTTTATATACATACAACAATCAACTTGAAAAGTTTAATGAAAGAATTGGTAACACTTCAAAAAATATTGTTTGAACTATAGTTCTTTGATTTCAAGTTTCGGCTACGGAAAGGTTTGTATAACTATTTTCTCTAAGAAGAATTTTTATTATTTTACTACTATATTTGGATGTTTGTTAGAAGACACTATAGACTATATAATAGTATAACATTATTAACAGATCATCGAAATGGATTTATGCAAAAGTTAAAAGAAAATATGTGACATAGGCTTTTCAAATTTATATATTTTACATAGATGACAACGAATCTATACAGAAAAGTAACATTTTTAATATCCATCAAGTACTCTAATAAATAAGTTCAAAAGTGCTGTTCTCGATATTTAAGTTTAATGAAAGTTATTCACTAGTATCGTCTGCTTCTATACTGATATCAACATCATCATTTTCTTCGTTTTTTGTCGACTTCTGAATAATTCTTTGCAATTTTAATATGATATATCGATTCTTTTAGCAACGAATCATCGCTAATAAGCTGTCTCAGCATCTATGAGTAATTATGCTTCTTTTTCTGGTCATTTCACCTAATAGTCATCACGCTCAACACCATCGCTAATCAACATTCAGTTTGTAAATCAATGACGTTCAGTATAAATGACATAAATAGATATTGAAGTAAGAATAGAATTGTACCACCTGAAAATTAACGGATGGCCCATAAAGAATTGCCTTCTTGGTATTTTTGAAATTCTTTCTCTATTATCTACTTGACTGAAATACTATTTTTTATGAAAAGATAGTTCTTGAAATTCCTTACAAAACTTTATACGATCTAATCCAAAAATTGTCTTAGATATATTTGAAAAACAATGAAAAGTAAAGACATATAGAAAGCTGTAAAGAATAAATATGAAAATGGTGATGGACCAATAAAAATTTATCGTGATTTAGGTTGAGTGATTGCAAAGCGAACAATTATTTTATAGATGAAAATGATTAACAACATTGGTTCTCTCATTTTGTCGCACTCTCCTTGCCTTTCAGACACAGTTCGAACAATAGTCAATAATACAAAGATAAAATGACGCCTACTTCAGAAGAAACAGTTGGCAACTAGGAAATTAGTTGTTCCAATCAGTATTCCAAGAAGAAATATACAACGCATATTATGTAAATATCTTGTCTGTTTCTCGTATAGGCAGATCAAGAAATCATAGTTCTAACAGAAAAGTGTTAGATCTCACACACATCATCTGAGATAAAAAATGGTATGCTGACAGTTTTTCTGCATTCATTTCGAAGAACCATTGGCCACCAAATTCACCTGATTTATGTTCATCAGATTATAGCTTATGGAATGAACTGACTGAAGCTATGAATTGGGACCACCTAACAACAAAGACAATATTGATAGTCGTAATAAAACGCTCTGTCAAAAAATTTGAAAAAGAAAAAAAGCTTACATTCTATACTTGATTTTACTGTACGATTACATCTGATCCAAAAAAAATGAAGGAGACTATATTCATTAAATAAAATATACCGTTTTATGCAGAATTTCAAACGCTATCTTTTGATTAAAAAAATTGTTTCAATTAAGAGGATAATAGAGAAGAAATTTTAAAAATACTAGAAGGACAATTCTTCATGAACCATCCTATATATGTATAAGAGAAGTTTTAGTCAGGATATAGAATGCAAATTAATGAAGAATAAAAATAATTTTCTTTCATTTTTATCATAAATTCAATTCTTTTCATTGAAAAATATTTTCTGATTCATAATATTCGGTATAAATCAATCATTTGCAACAATTAACGGGTATTATCATATTCGGAAGTTTTTGGAATTGTGCATCTATTTCCATGAACGAAATAAAATAGTGATACACATCCATGAAGATGTATATTTGAAAATTAGGCCAACTATTTGTTTCGTACTTTATATTTGTGTCAAAATCTAACAGAAATACGCAAAAAAAAATTTGAAATAGATTTATTTATTAACTCTTATATCTGATTTATTTACAATCTTCAATCGTGTAGGGACATCTGTCTAACAGATGATTCATCCATACTCATTGCTTATAATTGCTATATTGTTGACAATCAACTAATAATTTTTATTCCTTCATCGTATGATAGAGCAAAGGTAATTACGAATGGTTGAGTATAGTTGTTTTCTTTTTGTTTTGAAGATTATATACATAAAAATATCAATCAATAGATCTTATTCTGGTTATGATTACTAAGGTGTAAATTAAACTCCTCAACTTACAATGAATAATCAAACTGGTAAAAAATATTATAAATTTATATATAAATAAAAATAATCTTATTGTTTATTAGAATCTCCATCTAATACATCACCTATGAAAAATACAACATCAACATCAACATTATTATCTAGCCCAAATCAACGACATCATCATCACAATTATACACGTTCTCCGAATAGTTTAACTGATTTTCAAAGTAAATTAAAAATACATCAAATCATTAGAGAAAATATTTTTTTTTATATTCTATTATATATTAATAGTTATAGCTGATCGAGCAAATCGTGACTATCAAAATGGAAATTATGAACGAGCTGAACAATATTGTCTTCAATTATATCAACAAGAACCGGATAATACAAGTTTATTATTATTACTTAGTTCAATTTATTTTCAAATGCGTCGTTATGATCAGTAAATATATTCGATAATCTATTTTATTCTATATCATCTTTTTTTCCTCATAGATCAATGCAATATAGTCTTTTAGCTACAAAACTTGATCCACATCTAGCCGAAGCTCATTCAAATTTAGCTAATGCATATAAAGAAAAAGGTTTTCTAAATTTAGCTCTTGATCATTATGTTAAAGCATTACAATTAAAACCCGATTTTATTGATGGATAGTAAGTAGATTGTTTTATACGTTTCATTGATAAAAATATATTATTTTTTGATTTTCTATAATTTAGTATTAATTATGCGGCTGCTCTTATTGCAAATTCAGATATGGAAGGTGCTGTTAGTGCTTATTTAAGAGCATTACAATATAATCCAGTATGTTTAATTAAATATTTATTGAGTTTAATTTTAAATAATTTTTTTATAGAATTTATATGGTGTTAGAAATGACTTAGGAAATTTATTAAAAGCTCTTGGTTATATAGAAGAAGCAAAAGTAAATATTAAAATTTGAAAAAAAGCCTAATATCGAAAACTATTTGGTGCTTTTTTTTTTCAATTTTAGGAATGTTATTTAAAAGTGATTAAAACTCAACCAACATTTGCTGTCGCATGGAGTAACTTGGGTTGTATATTTAATTGTCAAGGCGAAATTTGGTTAGCTATTCATCATTTTGAAAAGGTTACTTTCAATTGATGTGTTATATATAGTGGCGGATATAAGTTTAGAACAGTTGTATTTGTTAAGTTTTCTTTTCAATAGTAATAGCTAGGAAGAATTTGAAAAAACATTCGAGTAGCTAAAAAATTCTCTATCAGAATTTGTGAATCTAAAAAACTCTAATAAAATTGCTTGAATGAGAATGTCTAGAAAATCAAGACCATCAACGCCGGTTTTCTAGCATCCATTGGAGGTTTCTTGAAAATGGTTTTACTAGATAGAGCACATAAATCTAAACAAAATTAGATGTCTTCAAACTCTTCATCAAATTACATTCAATTTATAGAAAGTCCGAAAGCGTCGAACACTGCAACATCATTGAAATTTTTCATAAAAACAAAAAAAAATGCTGTTAGCACAATCTCTGTGAGATTAAAATATAAAACGCAATGCAACTCCTGTTGCTATTCACAGAATATTGGTTTATTCTATCTATTTTGGAACACATTTCTTCATCACCCTTTTACTTAATTCTCCAGATATGCAATAAAGAAGTAGATCAAAGATTAGAACAGAACGTATGTGTTTCACAAAATGCTTCTTAGATTTTCTGTCAATGAAATACGATTTGATAAAGAAAGATCATGGAGAGGTTGAGGACATCTCATTTTACTTAGAATTAACGTATGATGCAAAATTGACGGTACAAAATGTCGATCTCTATTTCTCTTCGATACAAGGACGCTGGAAAAAAAGAACTTTTTTTAACTAAACGATAGAGGTTTTTCTCCTCTTTCGAACAGTATATGATTCATACTTGTCTCACATTGATAAGTAAAATGAGACGAGAAGAAAGAGAAACATTTGCGAAACAAATTTGTAATTTTTATATAAATTCATCAGAAACTTCTTGTAGATGACAGTTGATTATGATTAACTGTCATTTTCCAAGGTCTTTTCATGAGTCCACAAAAAATGGAATTAATTGTTGTCTAACAAGATCGCACGATATGAAAACCGGAGAAAAAAGTCAATGGTTCGCCGCGGTTTTATCAGTCTGGTTAATCGCTACAAGTGATGCGGTTTTTGTAGCATGAGATGTTTATGACGAGTTCATATAAAAATTACATATTTATTGCGCAAGTGCTTCTTTTCTGTTTTCTCTCGTGTCATTTCATTTACGAATGTGTGACAAATATAAATCATATACTGTTTGAAAGAAAAGAAAATTCCATATCAACTGGTAAAAAAAAGATTTTTTTTAAAACATGTTTATCGAAGAGTTATCAAAGAGATATAGGGATCAACATTTTTGCGTCGTTTTTCTGAATTCCATGAAAAGCGTTGATTCTTTTAATGAGTACTTCGCTTTTCAGTTGCGTTGTGTCGTTTATGAACGTGTTATAAAAATAATTTATATATAATTCGAAAGAGGAGAAAAAGCTCTATCATTTGGTTAATATAGTTGTTTTTCAGCATCCTTGTATCGAAGAAAAATAGGGATCGACATTTTGTATCATTACTTTTGCATCATACGTTATTTAATCTACCAAATAAAACCATTCCCAAAAAGCTTCAAATGGATGCTAGCAAATTGATTTTGGTGGTCTTGGGTTTCTAGACATCCTCATCCAAGTAGTTTTATTGAAGGTTTTTAGGTCTATCGGTCTTCATAGAGAATCCTTTTCGCTACTCAAATGTTTTTGCAGATTCTTCCTAGCTAGTTCGATCGAGAAGAAAATTTAACAAATACAACTGTCGTAAACTTTTTTTCGCCATTGTATATAGTAATTATCTTTTCTTTTATTTCAAAATAGGCAGTTGCTCTAGATCCGAATTTTCTCGATGGATATATTAATTTGGGCAATGTTCTAAAAGAAGCACGAATATTTGATCGGTAGATTATCGTTTTGTTGGAATACAAAAAAAGAAATTTTTGTTTTATCTTCTAGCGCTGTGACAGCTTATTTACGTGCTTTACATCTTTCACCGAATCATCCAATTGTTCATGGTAACCTTGCTTGTGCTTATTATGAACAAGGGTAATTAAAAAACTAATAGCTATTGAATTTAATTCTTCTATTTTTCTTTGTTTAGTCTAATTGATTTAGCCATTGAAACTTACCGTCGTGCTATTCAATTGCAATCAAATTTTCCAGATGCCTATTGTAATTTAGCAAATGCATTGAAAGTACAAGGCAAGGTATGAACATCTACATTTCTTTTTTTTACAAAAAAATTGATTCAAAGATAATAATTAAACGAGAGATATTTTAAATTATTAATTATTGACGATATATAAATGAAAAATCAATAGATAACGCATAATTTTATAAATATTGAAATGAATAGGAAACGAATTATATTTTAAACAATATCATAATAATATAAAATTTTTGTAATATGATTATCATTTTTCATGGGCGGCGTATGATTAATCTTTTATATAGGAAATAATAAAATTTAAAATCCGTCCATTTCTGCCATCCGCAATAGTTGGCAGTTCGGTAAAATTTGAGTATTAATTCAACTTCAAATTTGATTGAAAAGAAAAAGATTTACTCGCAACAATTTAATAAAAACTTAAGTTTTATGTGCCAATTACCTTTCGTTAATTGATTCATTGTATTCTTTGCGTGTGTGATATTCATGTAAAAGGTTGTCTAAAATCTAAATATAATTATTATTTTTTGAAAAAATTATAGACATAACAATCCGCTGCGAAGATGAAGGTGCTGTTTTTCTGATTGTTTATTTAACTATTTGATGTTAGCAGCTAGTTGATCTCCTATCTGATTGCGAAATAATAGGTAAGTTTACTTTTTTTTCTGACATTTTGATTTAAATTTAACAAAAAAGACTAAACTGTAAATTTTCTTAAAAAGAAAACAAACAACGAGTGTCGAATGGTAAACCTACTTTTATTGGCCACAAATAGCAAAGAAGATCAGTCATTGCGTTTGACCCGTTGAATGTTGGTTAATCGGACTTCAATTCTTTTGATTAAAATAGTCAAATATCAGATATTCAGTCTTCCAGGGATAGGAACCGACTTCTGATTACGTTATTGGTCTTCATTTAGCGGTTAATTTTAAAGATTGCTAACTTTGGAAGGAGAGAGTTCAAAATATCCATTATGTATTAAATAAATAATTACATATTAGATGTATATAATCGAGTTATACATTTATCACGATAGTAATAAATCAAAATCATGAGACTATGGGCCAATCCTCCTATATTAATCACAGAGTCATATTGAATATATGTATGTTCGGTGAGACAGATTTAGTCTAATATACATAGGAGGCGTGGAAATTGTGGGGAAGCTATAAGTTCCTATTGCTTCTTCAAGCTTTTGTTTTTAAGGAGAAGTAATTAGTATCCTTTTTAGCATCTGATGCGCCGCCCATGTATACCGATTTTTATTTGATAACTCGATAATTAATTAATTAATCGATGTTGATAAGTACAACAATAATTGTCAACTAATTTCAGTTGTTGATTGAAATTCATTTTGAAAACGCTTTGTTTTTTTACTACAGCACCATTAATTATTTTAATAACAATATTTTTTCTTCGGTGTTCATGATCAATTTCAACTCAATGAATAAATTATACTAAAATTTTTAGACATCAAATATTATAAAAAAAAAAAAAGAATCTACAAAATTTTAAAAACTAAAGTTCAAGATAAATGATTGAGTAAAAATAAATATGATGTGATTATTCATTCAACTAGAAGAAAAATGTCACTGTCCGACCTACGAGAGTAAGCCTATCCAATGTATTTTTCAATAAAACAGATTATTGATGAGTTTACTCAATCCATGAGAGTTTCTTTGTTCATTATTATTGACCGACAGAAATGCTAAAACTATACTGCAACAATAATGGATTATGATTAAGTGAATAAGAGATCATTATAATAAAAAATAATCAAAAGTGAGAAGAATAATAAAACTTAGATTGTCAAATAACAACAAACACGGATAAATTTAATGATTCAAAAGAGAAGTATCTGAATATTGGCTTCACAGGAAACTTTTCTACAATTTATGTTAATAGTATAGAGCCATGATTACAGATGCGTGGGACCAGGTTTTCTAGGTTTTGGCCTTGCTCATAGTCTCAGTAAATCTGGCAGTCTGGGTGATTTTAGTTTATCGAGTCCTGGACTAAAGAGAAGTGCTCTAGATTTATAAGAAAATTCGTTTACAATCATAGAATATTAAACTAGTTCCGGTTGGGATAACTTTTTCTCGTAGTCTCAATCTCAGCAAACTTTCAAATTTTGGTTCCGTCATCGAGATCGAGTCTAAAATTGTCTCTGTACATCTCTATTTCGTGATTCTATTATAGAACAGATTACAAAGTAAAAATTTTACAGTCGTTCAGATAATGTTTTGCGTAATCGTAAATTAATAATAAAATGTTAATTTCTACAGATGTTCGTTGTTGATTACGATATATTATTAGCATCTTAGAATCATTAATCAAATAGGAAAAAATAAATCCTAGATTCACACACGGATTCACTTTGTCCGTTCTTATATAAAGTATAATTTAAATCTTTTTTTATTCAGTATTTAAATCAAACGTTCACTTTACAATGAAATAATGCTTCTGTAATATATAGCTGATGATAGACTCGATCGATTTTTCTAAAGAAAAAAACTTTTTAATAATTAATATTTGTTTTGCTTTTTTCGTTATAGGTCTCTGACGCTGAAGAATGTTATAAAACAGCACTTAGTCAATGTCCAACACATGCTGATTCTCTTAATAATTTAGCAAATATTCGTCGTGAACAAGGTCAAATAGATGAAGCAATTAATTTATATAAACGTGCATTAGATATTTTACCAAGTTTTGCTGCTGCACATTCAAATTTAGCATCAGTTTTACAACAACAAGGTCGTCTACATGATGCATTAAATCATTATAAAGAAGCTATACGTATTCAACCAATGTTTGCTGATGCACATTCAAATCTTGGTAATACATTAAAAGAAATTGGTGATATACCAGGTGCATTACAATGTTATACACGTGCTATACAAATAAATCCATCATTTGCTGATGCACATTCAAATTTAGCTTCAATACATAAAGATACTGGAAATATTATTGATGCTATACAAGCATATAAAACAGCTTTAAAATTAAAACCAGATTTTCCCGATGCTTTTTGTAATTTAGCTCATTGTTTACAAGTATGTAAAAGAAAAAACAACAAAGATTTTCCTTGTTTTTTTTTTTAAATTATTTATTTAAGATTATTTGTGATTGGAATGATTATGATAGTCGTTTAAATAAAATATGTTCAATTATACAAGAACAACTTGAGAAAAATCGTTTACCAAGTGTACATCCACATCATAGTATGCTTTATCCATTAACTGGTGAACAACGACGAAATATTGCTACACGACATGCTCTTTTATGTCTTGAACGAGTAAATATAATGTTTTATTTATAAATCAAAAAAAAAAAAGAAGAAGAATTCATTGATCTTTATTTTTCTTTTCTCTAGATTCAACTATTACATAAAAAATTATTTAGTTATTCACAAGATTTAAGTACAACAAATGGTCGTTTACGTATAGGTTATGTTAGTTCAGATTTTTGTAATCATCCAACAGCACATTTAATGCAAAGTATACCTGGTTTACATAATCGTGAACGTGTAGAAATTTTTTGTTATTCATTAAGTGCCGATGATGGCACTACATTTCGAGCAAAAATTGAACGTGAAGCAGAACATTTTATTGATTTATCATTAATTACATGTAATGGACAAGCGGTAAGATTATTAAATAGATTTTCAAAAGTTCGAAAGACAAATATTTAGATAGAACAAATACTCGAAAGTTTTCAATATATTCAAATTGATTTTTCATAAAGTTTGAATAGGCGGTCATTCTATAATTTTCAAAGAATATTGTTAGCCCTCACACGACTACCTGCGGTTCGCACGGATTCAAGTCAATTTTATCATACTATTGTCAGTACACAATATTATATGAAAATGTTCATCATCTAGATATGCTTTAGTAAAGATTAGTAGACTATACTGATACTATTTTTCAATTATGCTCAACTATTATTTATGTTTGCAGACCATCCTGAAGTATATGTAAATCAGAGGTGTCCCGCTCGAGCGGGGACGACCTCGGGACGCCTTTGATATAAAGGCTTCTTGACTACTCATAGTTCGTTCGGGCCCCACTGAGATTCATTGATATTGTTATGTATTCATAATATTTAATCGAACCATTATCTTAGTATTGAACTACGTTAGTATACCAGACCAACGTTGTTGACCTGTGTGTGATGTAATATTATTTTCCCTAGTATAACTCGAAATTTTAAATGGTTTCATAAGCTCATGGTTTTGTGAGGTTGCGGATCATTCCGTCACGCACACTGATTCACATCCTTTTACCTTTTTGTTGTATGCCTAATCATATATTGTTTTTCAATTATAATTACATTTTTTTCCGATTATATGAAACAGTACTGATATATTCGAAAATATTTCGATAAATTGAGTGTTCCTTATATAAAAAATATTTTCGATAATTTATCTTTTTGTTTTAATTCACTATTTCGTACAAGAACTTATCATTATACTATCTTTATGAAAATAAATGAAGTATATAACTGAAATTCGAAGGATACATTTAATATGATTATAGAAGTTAGTAGATTTAAAAAACCGAACACATCAATCGTTCTACTTTGTCCTGTAGGCCAGACTGGAAAAAAGTGGCCTGTTGATAGGTCTGATACATCAGTCGATTATATGCAATTGTTCATTTTATGTAGAAAATAGTTCAAAGTATATGTGAATATTGAATAGTGATGTATGATTGCAAATGCCTCGAATATAGACAATAATAAGATCATCAAAAAAGACTAGATAAATATAAATTAAACTAACTGTTTTTCTATCTGTTCTTCTTGAAACTAAGTCTTCACATATTCATAATAAACTTGTAACAGCTTCATGTACTTTATTAATTAGGTTCTGTATGAATCTCAGGTAGACAACAAATGGTAGTCCCAAAAGTGATCGTATTAAATTCAAAGTTTATTCATGATTTTGCCATAAATTATTATAGTTAAATCATGCAATTTCAAATTTCTTCTTATTTTCTATTGAGTAATCCATATTTAGAACACTCACTTCCAAGATGGAACCGACCGGTCATCGGTAGACTGGCTGCTTCGGTTCGATCTGATCTACTCAGACTGATACCGGCACCAGTCGTGAAAAATCCAGATTGGTTTCATCTCTGACTCACATAATAAAATATCATATTATATTAAATATCTATTTTATTTCATTAGGCCGATCGTATTCATTCGGATGGAATTCATATATTAGTTAATCTCAATGGTTATACACGTGGTGCACGTAATGAAGTTTTTGCCCTTCGTCCAGCACCAATACAAGTTATGTGGCTTGGTTATCCAAATACATCCGGTGCACCATTTATGGATTATTTAATAACAGATGAAATAACATCTCCATTATCATTATCATCTCAATATTCTGAAAAACTTGCATATATGCCATATACATTTTTTATTGGTGATCATGCAAATATGTTTCGTCATATGACTGAAAAAGCAGTTATTGTTGAAAGTCAACAAGATAATAACAGTAATATAATGACAACAGTTGATAATCGATCAATTGTTAATGCTACAAATTTAAAACCAATACTTGAACGCAGTGATGTTAAGGTAAAGAAATTTTTTTTTGTTTAAATTATCTTAGAAAGAAAACAAGAAAAGAATATTCTTTTTTTACATTCTAGACAATAACAGTTAAAGTATTAGCTACCGATGATGAAGATAATGGTGAAACAAATGCTAAAAAATGTAAAGAAGAAGTAATTACATCATTAGTTGAATTACCACAGGCAACTGTTGTCCATCAATTATTACAACAAGGACATAATGAAGTTAGTATAAATGGTATAGTTGCACAAAACGGTACAACAACATTACAGGTAAATATTTGGGAAGATGACCTTCTTTTTTATTTTTATTTTCTATGATAAATAATTTGTTTTTTTCTCTCATTTTAATAAATAGACAAGTTGTCGTGCAGCAACAGGTGAAGAAGTTCCTCAAACAGTTTTATTAACAACACGTACACAATATGGTTTACCAGAAAATGCTGTTGTTTATTGTAATTTTAATCAATTATATAAAATTGATCCAACCACAATGCGTTGTTGGTGTAATGTAAGTTTTAAATGATATTTCTTTTCTTTTTTTGTATTCTTTTGCTTTATTTAGATATTAAAACGTGTAGCAAATAGTGTACTTTGGCTTCTTCGGTTTCCATCAGCGGGTGAAGAAAATTTAATACAAACAGCAAAATTATATGGAATCGATTCATCAAGATTAATTTTTTCAAATGTTGCACCAAAAGAAGAACATGTTCGACGTGGACAATTAGCTGATGTTTGTCTTGATACACCTTTATGTAATGGTCATACAACTGGCATGGATGTTCTTTGGGCAGGTTAGTTTAGTTTTCTTGATTTTTTTTTGTTTTATATTATTTCACTATAATTAATTTTATTTTTAATATAATAAAATAGGTACACCAATGGTGTCACTTCCATTTGAAACATTAGCATCGCGTGTTGGTGCATCATTATTACATACTCTTGGTTGTCCTGAATTAGTTGCTGAAACATATGATGATTATGAAAATATAGCTGTACGTCTAGGTAATGATCCGGTTTATTTAAAATCTATTCGTGCTAAAGTTTGGTCACGTCGTTTAACAAGTCCATTATTTAATACAACATTATATACACAACATTTAGAAGAACTTTTTATTAAAATGTGGCATAGATATAAAAATAATTTATTACCTGATCATATTAGATCAATAACAAGAACAACAACAACAACAAATTAAACAGTTTTGGCTTCTTTGGAAACAGGAATTATTATTATTATTTTTTCTTCTTCTCTCTCTTTCTCTATCTCATATTGAGATAATGTTTTTCTTTCTTATTTTTATTCTTGCTACTCTAGAAAAACAAATAAAAAAGAAACGATTTTCTTTTGTAAGACATACAACTATCTTCTTTCATTTATTAATTATGTTTTTGTTTTTGTCTGACATTTTGCATGTATGAATGTGTTCTTATGGATTATTTTTTCATTAGGTGATGGGGTGATCATGAAGTAGTAACTTAACGCGCGCTGTTTTTTTTTCCCATTTTGATATGAAAGACGACAAAAAAAAATAAAGTGAAGAAAGAAATCAGACATCAGGTGATGATCGTCCCTTTTCTGGATTAAATATATTTATTACTCGTTCTGTATTTTGTTTTTAAGTGATTGAGAAAAAAAAAGAAGTACGTTTGTTTTTTTTTATTCTCGCAGTAAAATTTCATGAAAAATTTATGTAAAGTTGTTTTTTGTTTTTAGATGCAAAAATTTGAGACATATCATGACAGACATAACAAGTAAATGACTTTTTTTTTTCTTATTTAAAAAATACATAAATCTTTAATATAGATGATACAAATAATTTACAACGAATAATAACAACGACAGTTTTGAGTGTGCCATTTCATTCTGTAACTTCAAAACAATTCTTTGTTGGAATTTTCTTAGCACTTTTGTCAAGTTTATTTATTGGTTCAAGTTTTATTTTAAAAAAAAAAGGTTTACTTAATTTAACGAATTATAATGGATCTATTCGAGCAGGTTTGTACATCAAATAAAATTTATGTCTTTTATTTTAAAAATAAAAGATTTTCAATAGGCTCAGGTGGATTTGGATATCTATATGAACTTCAATGGTGGGCTGGATTAGCAACTATGGGACTTGGAGAATTATGTAATTTTGCAGCTTATGGATTTGCTCCAGCATCAATTGTTACACCACTTGGTGCATTGTCAGTTTTAGTTAGGTATATATTTAATAGTTACTCTTGTTTTTTTTTTTTGATTATTATTAATTTCTATTTATATATAATAGTGCTTTAATGGCTGTTCGATATTTGAATGAAAATTTAAATACTCTTGGTAAAATTGGTTGTCTTCTTACTATATTCGGTTCAATTGTTATTATTATTCATGCACCAAAAGAGAGTGAAGTTAATTCATTATTTGATTTTGCTCGTAAAATTTCAGCATTAGGTATGAAAAATTTATGAAATATATAATTAAATTTTTAATTCTCATTTAAATTTTCTTTAGAATTTATTTTCTTTTCATTTATAATATTTATTATTATTTTATGTTTAATTATATATTATGGACCACGTTTTGGTTCAAAATATGTTTATATATATGTAATGATTTGTTCTCTTTTGGGTGCTTTTACAGTTACAGCATGTAAAGGTCTTGGTGTTGGTTTAAAAGAATTTTTTACTCATGAATATTCATATTCAATATGGTTAACATTTTCATGTGCACTTGCAATTATTATTTGTATTCTTATACAAATGATTTATCTGAATAAAGCTTTAGATCTGTTTGTCACACCAATTGTAACAACTGTGTATTATGTTCTATTTACAACTTGTGTTCTTATTACATCAGGTATACTTTTTCATGAATGGCGTTTATTAACATTAGTTGATATTATTGCATGTCTTGTTGGATTTTCTACAACAGTATGTGGTTTAATTTTAATTAATTATTTAAAAACAAATACATTATCGAATAATATACAATCAATGGATATAAATGGTAAGAAAAAAAAAAGAAATGTCTATCATCAACATGTTCTTTTTTTGTTCCTTTCATTCTTTTAGATAAATCTTTTTTTTCTTATTTACATTCGAATTCTCAGCTATCATTAGCAGGATCATCTGGTCCAATATCAGTAGCTTCTGTCAAACAGCAACGTTACATTCCAGTCAAAACTTATGCTAATCTTCTCTTTAATGATAGTAACGATCAATTATCAACGAATGCTATCAACGAGCAATATCAACCATTATTATTGATTGATGAATGTGATTTAAATTTTTAGTTGTTTTTCCTAGATTGAACATTCCATAGAATTAATTTTTTTGATTTTTACTCAAATGTTGTTTTTTTTAATAGTCTCACAATTTTTTATTGTACATACATTTTGAATCACTGATTTTTTAAGTTTTCTTTTATATAGTTTTTCTTTATTGTGTTGCATAATCATATACATGTATATGTATATGCACATATTTGACGATTACAATGATGATGAATGACCTTTAGTTAGTATTAGCACAATCATCATCATAGTCGTCGTCTGTAAAGGTTTATGCAAACTCACGAATTTTTTCTTTCATGCAAATCATGTTTTACTTGTACTTTTTACTTTTTTTTTTTAATAATGAATAGATACTCGTATAACGAAAAGATTAGAAATATGATTTTGTACTTTGTTGCTTAATGTCCTGTCAAATATGACTATGTTTATATGTTTGATTTCTACAGGGAGTGAAAACAATTCTTTTTTGCTTTTTTTTTGCTTTTATTGATAATATCATTTGGGAATATATATTTTTATATTATCAATATATGATCGATAAGGTAAGAAAAATAAAAGTTATTCTATTTTTAGAATTTGGCCTTTTTTCTGGATAGTTAGTTATTGGAATTCTAAAAGAAGATGATAAGATTTAATGTGTATGTATCTCTAATTGAAGAATAATAGAAATATGAATGCATGCACGCACTCAACCCTAGACGTGTTTAATGATGCACGCGTGGCATCACAATAACGATTATGTCATTTCATACGTGTATTTCCATAAGCTATAAACAGCAACAATTGTCGTCCGATTGATCAATTGAGTTCATGACTTCACACATATGTTCAAATGTCCATTGAACTTTTTTGATGACACAAAGGAGCTGTTGCCAATAGAAATAATGAATATCTATTGATAACAATGACGCTGTTTTCAATTAGAAGAATAGTTGTCCGAACTATTATGACTAAATTATACACATGATGCTCATCTTTTTAATAGTAATGTTATACATTTTCTTGGAAAAAAAAATATTAGGACAATGCAGGAAGAAACCTATAAATAATAATGTCATTGCTAAAGTTGTATTGAACTGAATAAGTAACTCTAAGATGAAGGTTAATATCATATAACGTCTCTTGTCATCTATGATACAAAATCAAACAAGGTCAGTAACTACTATGACCTCCGGCCAACAGAGAGACAGGTGGAGATATGTATATATAAGTTATGTAATAAGATTGTGTTGATAATTGCTCGACAAAAAACGATCGATGTCGATCAATCACCATGAGTATTATTATGCTGTAAGCATAATAGAACAGTAGTAGCCTTGGTAAGAATATTAAGCTCATCATTTTTCTATTTTCTATAGTTCTTTATCATATTAACAACATGTTTGTATCAATTTTATCAATAATAATATGACTATTACAATTATCACCTCTCAATGATTATATCAATATATATGATATTGAGAATGCTAATTAATGAAGAAAATGATCGAGCCATTCGAACTGAAATGAATATCATAAATAAATAATAAATTTAAATTTATACTTAGAAAATTTTTCTTCTAAATTTTTATCTCTTGCAACCGCAGATATTCCGTTCGTCGATCTATTTAAAGACTTACACTTCAGATTTTTTTTTCTCATTATGTTGTCAATCAATCATAATTCGGTATGAAGGTCTTTACCTTAAAATAATATAAATTGTAACAATAATTTTAGTAATTGACTCTCTTTTGAATGTTTTATTACTTGTCACGTTCTACAGTCATATACACACTTTAGACGTCAACTTTCATCTCATGAGGTATATGGACGATAATCAAACATTGACACATCTCTATTGCATTGTTGTCAATATCATTGTGAAAGGTCTCGTTTGGTTGATTAACTTTACTATATTGTATTGGTGGGTGGTGATAGTCTACACCCTACTGTTCAAACATTCCTTTCAGCAAGCTGCATTTACCATAAAAAAAAAAATTAAAATAACAAAAAAGAAGAACATTGATAGCAACCAAGTTGATCCTCGTCTACTATTGAGCTCTCTCTCTGTCTCTCTTTTTCTCTGAAGCTCTGTATATAGACTACATATTATTTGTTATCTGTCGCGAAATGATGTACGATCTTTTTCTCATTGTCCAAGCATCAAACATATGTACGTAAGGGTATGTATAAATGTAAGAAAGAAAGAACAAGATAGATCGACTCTCTTTGATGTATATATACATACGGTCAAGATGTTGACTGTTTAGGAAATCATAAGTATCTTTCCTTATATGTATGTATAAGATATAAATTTACTCAAGAAGAAAACCACATATCTCTCATCTTGCAGAGAAGATTAATTGATCTTTGTTCTCATAACTATCATCATTGTCGTTTTTTTTTCTAAACACATCGATTACTAAGTCTCTTAAAGCTGACAAACATAACAGATGTATCGAACAAAATTAATTCAATCATCGAGTAATGTAAAATAAGAAAATAATGTTAAGAATGGAAATTGTCTTTTGGAGTTTATTAGTTTTGAAAATAATTTGATATTAAACACAATGATGACATTACCATAAAAACGAATTTATTCTTTTCTTACTTGATCATGTTGTATTGGCTTCTTTTTATATGCCTCGTAATCAAATGGTTTGTTCTCCGTCTCCTCTTTTTTTCTCTTCATTTTTTTTCCTCCATCTGTTCATGCGTAGAACAGATGTTACATGTAAGTGATACCTCAAAATTTGCAACAGACACTAAACAAAATAGTTTGTACTATTATTTCATGTACAGTCAGAATCCTGTTGTATTTTCTTTTGCTTGAAAAATGAGGATATCATAGAAGCCTTTAAAGATTAAAAAATATTGTTCTGAAAATGAACAGCATATACACACATACTTATACATATATGGAGAGAAGATTATGACATCAGATCGGACATCATGCGAAAAACAGCCAGATGGTTTGCACTTGAGTTAGCTTTTTGATGAAATTTGAACATTTTACATGTAGTCTCATAAGTTTCGATTGAGAATAGATGTGTTAATGTGATTCTTGAAAATGAATGTAAGCAACAGCTTTATCAAAATCTTCCTACCAATTCAGAAGCAATAAAATTTTTTTCTTCTTCTTTTTTGCTAGTCTGTTCAAATTTATTCAATATACTTTTATTCATTATCGACTATTTATCTTTGAATGTTAGGAGTATACGATGAGTTTTTTTACGTTTGAGAATTGAAAGATTAATTACTCTGAAAGCTATATGCAAGTAGTATATCGCGAGAGTGAATGATGCAAAAATATAAATCATTCATCTAAGCAAAAAGGAAATTCCTGTAAAACCAATTGAAATATCTTCTTGCACGATTAACCTTCAATAGTTATTCTCCTTCATCCAACTATTGATTCCATCCTTTGTAGAGATCAATACTTTTTTCTTTTCTTTTTTGTATACGTCAGTAAGCAAGTAGGAATATGAAAAGAGAATGATGATGACAACATCTTTCTCTTTTTGCTTTCTTTCTATTCATGTTTAGTGACTATTAGGTAATTTTCTTTTTCTTTTTGTGTTATTTGACGACTTAGATTCTACGTTCATTTATCATCATATCATGTTTTTTAATGTCGATGATCTCTATCGAAGATTAATTAGCGACTGATCGCACGTACTCACACACCCGACAATTGAACACGCAATTGCTGATGGAAAAAAGATAGATGATCAATCAACATGATCGATTTTTGATTTGAGTAACTGTCCTATTTCATATTCTTTTCCTCCTGTTTTGGATCGATCGGACAGAGAAAACACGAGATTGAATTGAGAGAGCAGAAAAAAAAACTCGATTTGCAAAGTAATAACAGTTATTTCCTCTTTCTATATTTCCTTATATTCCTCTTTAGTCTATACTATATAGTCGTCTCTATGCTCGCATGCTTAAATCATGATTGAAGTTTTGCACGCGTGCATTGAAATTCAATCCATATATACTAGTGAATTTATCCAGAAAAAGAGGCTAGTTTCTGTTTCCTTCATAGTGATTTTTCTTTTTTCTTTCTTCTCGTTACCGAATAAATAACGATCTATAGGTAGGAAAATAAAAGCTCGACGAGAAATAAAGAAAAAAAAAGCAGAACTCTTTCGTTATCGTTGAGTTTGATCTAAATAAGTATACACAATTAATGGCGTCGAAGTCAGCCTCCGGAACTAGGCTCTTTTGTTTTGTAGATAGTGAACACATTGTTTTGTCTATTGAACAAGTACTCGTAGGCATTCTTTTTTCTTTTTTATTCTTATTATGAGCACCCTTTGTTACTCGACGTGTTATCTTTACAGCTCAATGGCCTTCTAACAAATCTCAAATACTTGCATACAAAAGATTTGCTTGGCAGATGTATGCAAACGTGGAAATCGACAAAAGGAAAGCAATGAAGAATAACACGGGCAATAGAGTAAAAAAAAGAATTTTCAGCGATAAAAAATAACTATGAAGAAAAAAGTAGTATGAAAGAGAAGACAGAGGAAAAGGTCTTGTCGTTTTTTTCTTTACAAAAGAAAACATTTTGGAAAAATGAGTCCAGACGAGAATTCTCTTTGAATGGTGAAGGTTACTTTTTCTTTTTTGGAAAGGAACTTATTTTGTATAACTTTTATTTAACAAATTGAGTTTCTCTTTTTCTTTCTGAGGTAAAATTAGAAGCCTAAGAGTGTGAGAAAGAATATAAGAACAATTAAATAGTTTTTTCTATGTCACACATTGCGTGCACAGCTTGTTTTTCCGCTAAATTTGAAGTAAAACTTTGATAGAACCGATTTCTTATTTGTATGTGATGACGTACTAAATGCTACTAATCAATGAAATAAATCACTTCAGTTTTTTCTTCTACTTTCTGTCTTTTTTTTCTGTAATTGTCTCCATTGATAGTCTTAGAAGATTGATGTGTCTGTATATCAGAAGCCGAGACAGACAGAAAAAAAAGAGAGAGACTAACTAAAACAATCGTCTTTTGTTCCTACATCGATTTTCTTGCTCTCTCTTTCATTGCTCTCCAAGGACAATTATCAAAGTGTGCACAATAACTCACTTTGCTCGCACTTATTTTCTATTCTCACACTGCTTGTTTATAAGTATACTTACCCTTGAATATCGTTAAAAGTAAGTCATTCTATTTTTGTCTGTATGTTTATGAAATTACAATGCTACAAGTCTTGTTGACATACATTGTTTCATAGAATACATTATTACTTGAAAACAAATGGAGACTAATAGACAAAGATTACACTTTTGACGAGTAAACTTTGAATAGCCAAATTCTATTTACACCGATGATGCACTCAAGTAGACTTTGATACAGATTATCATACCCAAATGTCAGGTAAAAAATATTGGAGTACTGCACGTGCGACGTGCTTATTTATAGCAATCAGCATGAGTATAATTTATATGAAAGTTTTGATAAATCAAGAAAGATAGATTGATCTTTTGACAGGCGATGGGATATGCATATGTTACCGCCCACCCAAGGGTTATATCAATACTTTACAATTTGTATATATGTCTGACTTTATCACAAGTTCAGATATAGTCAGTCTCTATTTTTTTGTTTTGTTTTCATTTGAATTTGATTGATCACTTTCAGTAATTGTTATTTTTATCCTTTAACCATGATAAAAAGTAAAGATCTCTATTCTTTCTTTATGCTTTTTTTTCATAATGAACACAAAACGAATAGTTAGTTTTTTTTTTCTATAAATCAATTATAAACCATCGAAGTATGCGGAAGATATTCTAATCAGTTTGTTTGTATTATTGTAATAAGAGAGAGGAAATAGCAGTGAAATAGAACGTGCTTGTTTATCAATAGGCACTTGAAGCAAATAAGGAAAAGACAAAGTAGACATCTTATTGTTACTAATTACATCATGATGAAGTTTTTTTTTTTGCCTTAATAACAGTTACTTGTAAAAAAAGAAAATTCGATTTCCGTTTAGATTAGTACTAGCATTAACAAGAGAAAGAAACTGATGTTTCTAAGAGTCTCAATCTTCTTCTCTTACTCTCCATGTTTTCCGCTGTCATCATTTGATTTATCTATCATATTACTTTTCATATGTATATGTGATGAATGTCTCGGAGACCAGTTAAGCAAGAGAAGGCCATTGTTATTCGATAGGCATTGAAGGAGGTGAATAATAATTGTGAAAGATAGTCAAGGCTTGAATAACTTCATCATGTATTGCGTCTGGAAGGCATTTTAGTATTTAAATCCCTTGATAAATATATATTCTTATGGAATTGTAAGAGAATAGTAAAAAACGAAAAGTTACTTATCTTATTTGATTGGATGACATATTGATATAGATAGTTATAAGTTAGTTTTTTTTTCTAATTGAACAACCAACATCTTATATTACCCATGAGAAAAGTCGAAATATGTAAGTATATATATATATATATATATATAGAACAAAATCGAAGAACAGAAAATGTATATATCATATTAGATATATATGATAATATATTCTCCAGACATTTTTCTTTTGTATAACATTTTTATGATCGATCATAGGAAAAAAAAGACGAGACAAGAAAGAAAATTAATATAAACTTGTTTTTTTTTTATTTAATAATAGTTATAATGTTGTCATGACTAAATAACAATAATCGTTAATCTGCTTGTTCTTCTCTCTGCTATACATATATTTGCTTTAAACCATCAAGATAACAGTCAGACTTCATTTAAAAAAAATGGTAACAACACAGTAATCGTCTAAAGATATAGTATATTTACATGAGGTGAATGGATCATCGCTTTCTATCATCGGTAGTAAAATTGACGAGTCGATCGGCTGCCAATATAAGCATCAATGTTATTGGCAAAGGTCATTTTCTTCGCTCATATTCTTTTCGTTTTTCTTCCTCTCTTTTGTGTCCTGACCCTCTCGTTCATGATAAAATAATACGAGGGAAAGATTCCACTCGTTTTAAACACATGCATACAATACATCTATGAGAGCTGATAAGCCAACATTCTGGCCACTATTGTGAATATATTGGTGTATACGAACACTGACGCATCTCATTTATATATATATATATATATATATATATATATATATACTTGAGTGCCTATATGTATGCGTGTATCTTGAGACCGAAGTTCTGTATAAAAAAAGCTGCAGCTGACGCACATTTCCTTTTGGTTATTGCGGTTTTTTTTTCTTCTTTTTTTTTGCTTATAGATTGGACGACATACATATACAATCTACAAGCGCGTATTTTGAAGGCTTTCTTTCGCCATCTGGTCGTTTTTTTTTTACTTCAGTTATATTGAAGCAAATAAAGGTAATTAATATTTTGAACACCATTGACTAAATACGAGCTTATCGATAAAAAGTATGCATTCATTGTAAGAATCATGATATAGGATGTATAAAAACGTTTTTCCATCAAGGCAATCGTGTGCTCTTAAAGAGTATTACGAATAAATTTTACATAGAATGAAAGCTCGTTAAAAAAATAAGATTTATGATCTAGTTGGTAACTTATTAAGAATGACATTGGACTATAGAATTATGAAATTTTTCATAATTTAAAGAGTATACTTTGATATTTTCATAAATAGTCAACAACGAATATTCAAGATATTCAAAAAAAATTTTTTTTGTCAGTCAAATCTTGTAGGTTTCTCTTAGTTGAAAAGCTTTTTAAATTTAATGCATAAATCATGGTACTCCAGTCAAAATACTGAATATCATCATCGCAATATAGATAAAAGTATTTGACATTTTTCAGTATTTTAACTACAATAACGTCTTTTATGTATCAAATTTAAAAAGCTTTTCAGCAAAGAGAAACCTACAAAATTTGACTGACAAAAAACTTTTTTTTTGAGTATCTTGAGTACTCATTATGGACTACTTATGAAAGTATCAAACTAAATTTATAAAATTCTGAAAAATTTCATAATTCTATCATCCAGAATTATTCTAATAAGTTAACACTTGAAACATAAATCATGTTTTCAACAAGCTTTAATTCGATGTAAAATTTATTATTAATATTATTTACAAGTATACCAGTTTCTCTGTAAGAAAGTATGTTAACTTTCTTGGCACTATGTATCGCAAATAAATTAAGAGCAAAAAAATGTACTGATAAACCTAGAAGAAACGAGACGGCATTGATAAATAATTGTCCAACTTGTTTAACCTTGGGATGACGAGACTACAAGGTTTTTTCGTCATAGCTTTTATTTGACAATGAGGCAAGCAAAGATAATAATCTATCGCCAATAGATAGACTATTCAATAGCTTAAACTAACTGTCAAGTCACATTTAGACATACTGCTGATACAAGATAGAAGTCAATCTATCTTTGCACTATTGTTATGTCGTTTTTAACCTGACAAGAGATTGATATTCTTTCTCGGTTTACAATGACATAAATACGTTCTTTGTTAGTTGTTGTGTTTCATCTTGTCCTTCGTTGTCTCTCTTAAATTGTTGGTATGATGAGTCTGTATGAGAAATAGACAAGAATATCACAAGCAATCCTCCCCATAGCATCAATATTAACATACAAAACGCCTAATCGGTATTCGCCTTTTTTCTTGGACGTCAAACCACATAATGGGCTAATGAAGGCATTGCAAATCAAGAGAAAGAAAGAAAGAGAAATGGACTGTTCTCTTTCTACAGCTCTTTTTTTTTCTTCTCTTGGTCTGTATATTAGTGCGTAATCGCAATAGACCACTAACACCAACGCCGCTAATACCACAACAATCGTAACCATCATCAACGAAGCGGTTGATGGAGCGTCAGCAATGACTGCAGCACCTTTTCTTCTTCTTCTTTCTTCATCTCTATTTCTTCTTCTTCTCTCTACATCCATTATGCAAAAAATGCATATATACATATATTTATAATGATAGTAGCGCAAAAAAGGAGTAGAGAATATGAGACATAAGACGAAAGTATCTATATCTGCTTTAACCTAATACTGATGATCAACATTTTGTTTACAATAGTGGACAATGACAACGACAATATTGAGTTTAGAAAAGGAACAAATGTTCTTTTTCTCTTTCTTTACCTTTACCCTTCTGTACTTTTACTATACTTTGCCTTTCAATTTTCGATTTTCTTTTCTTTTTTTTTTTTGTACCTATTCCATTCGCCAATATCATCTTCGCCGATAGGCAAACGGACTGATTGAACATATACAGGAAGGACAAGTATGCCCCTGATACTCCCACTTTTTGAACTATTCGCTCATTCTCTGTTCACTCATTTACTATGAACAATGACTGGCTTCACATGTTCGCTGTATTTTATTGTATGTATATGTTGTACGTCAAATGTTATTCTCGCAGTATGTTCTAAGCGTATGTTTTGTCTAAGTATGCCGATGCTGATGCCTCTGCCACCCTGCCAACAAAGAATAATAATCAACTCGTCATCTATCCGCTGAAATATGACTAATATCAACGAGCCAAGAAATGAGCAACATTGAAAGAAAGCGGCTGATTCATTGATCGATGATTACCAAAGTATTTCAGGAGGAGAAGAAGAAAGGAGAAAGAGAGAGAGAGAGAGAGAGAGAGAGAGAGA